>JASPKZ010002927.1:0-64192 GCA_030220185.1 Diploptera punctata
CAAATCCACCAAATGCTGTGAAGCCATGCTTCGATCTTGCAAATTGGCGGCTCCTTTATTAAGAAGGACAATTTTGGGAATTATACATTACAGCCAGTACGGCTTGTCCAAGTTAATATATATTAATGATTGTGAGAATATACATAAATAAATAATTTTCAGGCCTATTTTAATTGGCCCTTATAACCTTAAGCAACATCTGCCATATATTCGATTGTGTCGAGTGGCGACAGTCATATACCTGTTATTTCGGATAGGTATAACGAACGTATTTAGTATAGTGTTGAACTTCATTTACAGTGAAACACGTGGTTTATTGGATACACGTACTTGTAATATACTTCTTAAAACAATTGGTGCTGTTCAATAATAAAACGATGTCGCAATTTTGCTTTGTTTGTATAAACTTGACGGAAAATGGAAAGTTATGTTGATTCAAGTGTGGGAAAGAAAGTAGGGTTTTCTGACCTACCTGAAGGACAAGAATCTATGAAAGTTTTGTGCAGGCCGTAAAACGCACATCGGAGAGTGCTTTCTGCAGTGAAAGACAGTAATGCCGATGTAGTAAATCCAGTATATCTGAAAATCAGCCCACCTTCGTACTAGAGCACGCGTAAGTGAATCCGTTTCTTGTTTTTAAAAAAATATATGGCTATTTTGTGGAGATGAAGCGAATGAAATGAAGAGGCTGAGAAGAACAAAAAACACAACATTTTAGGCCGTAAAATTCACACAGTTGCTACACTTGAATTTAAAGAACCCATTCTGAAGATAGCTTGGACTCGTTCTGATGACGTAGCAAAAAAAAAATACTGCACGTATTCAGTACGAATATGATTTAGTTGCTGCCGAAGCTAGGTACCATAATAATTGCTATAATTCCTTCTTGAGACCCATATATTGGGGCAAAATCGGTCGTTCTCAAGATGAATCTACTAATGTTGCGATGGAGAAAAAAGTGACGACTGTCACTTTTCATTGGAAGGATCACAAAATAATTGTAAACATCCAGCTTTAGATAATAGAACAATTAAGAATCGATTAAAGTTAAAGTATGATCATCACGGTATTCTTAACCAAGCTTGATATGAGAAAAGAAATCAAAATGAAAAGGAAGAACGATTTAGAATCATCAAAGCTTCAGCAGCAATCATTCCATAGCATATTCAAATTTTAGTACTTGATAATACCAATTATCCCCGCCTAATCAAATGTTTGAAAATATTAACAGCAATATTCCAAAGTCATTGACTTATTTTTTGGAACAAGTAATTCTTAAAAATAAACAATTTAAACTAGAACTACTAAAACTAGTATGTACTAATATCAGCCACAGTATTACGACTGCTGTTAGCCTAGATATTTCAAATCAAAATTGTAATTGGGTCAATTAATAGATAATACTTTGGAACCATTTCAAACGTTACTCCCATCTGCTCCACAAATATTAACACAATTTTTTGCAATTGCGAAAAGGGTTGTAGTGCAAAATGTGGCTGTAAAATAGTCGGATTATTATTTTCAACATTAATAAAATTCATGATGAAGTTCCGTTGAGGTATTATTCAAAATTAAAATATAAAATTATGAAATGTTTACCTATTTTAGGTAAATATTTCATAATTTTATATTTTAATTTCGGATTATTTTGTTCACCAGTATGTACCAATTGTCAAATCTAGTCTTGCTCCAATGTTGAATCAAATGGAACAGATGAAGATTTATATGATTTCAATGAGGAAATAACTGATACATCTTCTCAGAACAATTAACAAATATCCAGCAAAAAGAAAAAGAAGAAATCGAAGAAGACATTACTGTCGAAGTAGAATTCGAAGATTATCAGTCAAATTAACATTACCCGGAATAAGTTTTGTCACTTAAATCATTCCCAATAGTACCATTTTTAATTAATATAATATTATTTAATAAAAACTTAATCACAATAGATTGTGGAGTATACCTATTGAAGATACTACATTTAAAAAATGCGCCAAGTACACTGCCTCATAAGTGGTGCTGAAATGTGTGCATATTATGTAGAACACCCCCAGGAGTAAAAATATATAGAGGAAATCAAATACAAACAATAATCTTCGCAGATGATCAAGCACTTCTAGCGGAGAATGAAGATGATTTGCAGAGATCAGTGTTTAAATTGCAGAATACCCTGGAAAAATACAACATGAAAATATCTGAAATAAAACCAAATCCATGGCAATCACTGGAAAGGGACTTTCGAGAGTAAAAAATAATAATAAATAATAAACCAATAGAAACAAGTAACACACTTTAATTATTTAGGTAATAATATATTACAGATTCATAATCAAAAAGATGTGGAAACAAATTTAGAAAAATATAACAGATTAAAATGGTATAATTAGGAGAAATTTTGGAAAACAAATGAGGAAAAAGAAATCCAATTGAGTTTTCATAATGCCATAGCCAAACTGCTCTACTATACGGAAGTGAGTGCTGGACACTTCGAGCAAAAGATAAATCCCGCATTAATAGTTCACAAATGAGAGATTCCTCCGATCACTAACTGGAGTAACATTAAGGGATAGAATGAAAAGTGATGAGATAAGGATGCAGTGGAATAGTAGGGAAATGGTTGAACATATACAAAATTATCATAAGTAATGCCACGAGTGATTTCCAAATTATCGATAAA
Organism: Diploptera punctata; assembly: GCA_030220185.1. NCBI lineage: Eukaryota > Metazoa > Arthropoda > Insecta > Blattodea > Blaberidae > Diploptera > Diploptera punctata. The sequence continues at coordinate 2,678 of JASPKZ010002927.1, forward strand.
TTCCACGACTCACGAAGTGAGGAGTGAATTTATCTAGAGAATTTGGAAATCAAGAGTGGCATTTGTTAGGACTATTTAACGAATAACGAAAAATAAAGCTGTTTACTCACAAATCATTATTTAACTACAGTTATTTCAAAAATATTTTTATATTAAAGTAAAACGGTGATGTTTGAAAACTAATGAGAAAACGATAGGTAGCCTACGCTTCTACTGCTTCTTTGTTTATCACTGCAACCAGATCATACTATTTATTGCCAAAGGAACGCAATATTGTAAGAATGCTTCTCTAGTGGAGAAAAATGAAACACATCAATCTGTATATTAATTCATTTTGATGTCGTATACATTTAAGAAAGTGCAAACAGTGGTTTCTTTTTTTGGTGGTATAATCAATTGCTACAAATGTTGACATGTAAGCACTATTATATACAATCTGGTAGCCGTATTTTTTATAGGCTCGTCACTGCAAAATAACGGTCAGACCTGTTCAGAATATTAAAAAGGAGGAGCTTTGCTTAATATATGATAATCCTAACGTTGATAATTATTTCGTGAAACACGTCTCTGATTGGTTTGTAATACAGAAATCATTGAAACGTGATTGGTCATTGACTCCCATTTGGGGCATGAGTTAAATAGTCAGATTAAATGGTTCCAACACGTCCAGAGAATGTCAAATTCCCGTTTACCAAAGATGATTTACCACCTCAACCCTAAACGCAAAAGAGACCTCGGAAGACCCTTCAACCGATGGAAAGATCAGTTTTTGTAGTCGCAGAACGGGCATCATCACCCAATACTGCATTCGGAAGAAGAAGAAGAAGAAGAAGAAGACGACTTCTTCAAATTTTAGAATCGCGATATCTCAAGAATGGTGATTCTTATGAAAAAAAAGTATAGGCTTAAGAACAATTTGTATAGACAATTGTATGGTCTACAACTTTTGTCTGACCTGTTTTTATGATAAAACCACTTGCATGAAAAATGCAACAAACCCATATTCGCGAACTTTGACCTTGAATAACTTTTTTTGCAGATGTGGAATCGATGGGGACTTCCTCACATTTAAATTATAGTAGTGTTTTTCCAACATTCGTACCAATTTTCAACTCTATGCGAATTTTTGTAAATTGAAATGTCTACTTTGACCGTACTATTATGGGACATGTCCTGTCGGTAGGGCAAAAATGAGGTGGCAGAATAACGTTAAACATGATGTGAGGGAAGTAAATAATAATTGGATATGGATATATCCAGAACATTTGTCTGCGAGGCCATGGACCTCTGGGTTCGGTAGTAACAGTGAGTTAATAACAAAACATACTTGATGTGAACCTCTGAAATAGAAATAATCTTGCTTATTGTTCATGATGTATTGTGATGGTAATATAATTTTATTTATTAAACAATGGATTTGATCCCTATTAGGTTCGTCTTCCGGGCATATAGGCCGTGGTCCAGTCGTTCTTCTACTCGACGTTTCGTCTACTGCTGCGGTAGACATCTTCAGGAGATACTGCGTGCTCTCTGTGAACTCCTCAAACAGTCGGCTGCAGACTGGCTGGTCGTTGGAAACTCCCTCCCTATTTATAGGCACGCCCCTGGTGAGAGGCGGTTTTCTGCGCGGTCCGTGTTGCGTGCTGTTTTGTCCAGGCTGTCGCTAGCAGAAGTCATAGGCTTCGTTGTCGTATTGTGCAATGCCGGATCCAGATTTTGTTTATCTTCATGGTTTCTTCTTTTTTGTTAAAGGAATTTTTGTGTTTATATATTTCAATGGCTTCTCTGTACAGTCTGGTGTAATAATGTGATGTTTGGGACAATACCTGTGTTTCTTCGAATCTTATTATATGTTCTTGGTTGTTCATCCAGTGTTCCGCTACGGCTGATTTTTCCTTTTGTTTTAGTCTGCAATGCCTCTTGTGGATTTGTCGTGAATAATGTAACCCGGATACTGAATCCCCACGTTATTAAATCTGCTATTGTAATTCATACTGAAATCCGGTATCATCGAGTGATAATGGGACTTGGTTCATCACAAATACCGAGAGGAAGTGTTGCCAACCCTAGAAACGTCGCATAATCATACAGTATATTTTGAAATCGGCGTATTTTTTTACAACAGTACCATACACTATATTCCAATGATACCTCTTACTTTGCAACGTCAGTGACAAAACAACTAGTCTACACAGCACAGACATTTATGTTTCTTCCTTATATATGGTTGTCTAGAATTAGGAGAATCATATAAGGGGAAAAAATGTTCTAGTATCTACAAAATCATTTCTTCTTTCTCTCCTTCCTTCAAGTATTAGGCCAAGGCCTGTTACGATCCTATAGAAAATTTTCCCTCCAGCGTTTCATATGACGGCCCAGTGATCTTCGTCCTCTTGGTATATAATTTAAACAGCTTTGGGGATCCGATTTGAACTCATTCTTTCAAGATGGTGTTTCCAATTTAGATGGTACTGTTTAATATATTCTAAAATTGGCGTAGTCTTCAATTCTTTTAAGATATCGGTGCTCCTTTTCCGATCCCATCTGGTGTAACCCGCTGTTCTGCGCATGAATCTCATTTCACAAGCCGTTATTCTGCTTTCATGTTATCTCTTTAGTGCCCATGCTTCACTAACATAGGTCAACACTGGTCTAGCCAAAGTGTTATATAAACGTAATCTGGACAAAATCATTTAAGGAAGAATAATAAATGTTCTAGAATCTATAGAATAATTTAAGGAAGAAAAATAAAATGTTCTAAAATCTGAGATGACTCAATGAACCAGTTGGTATGTCCACTAATGTACAAGTTAGAAGTCTCGTGTTCAAATCCCGGATCAGTCATTTATTTTTCTTTTCATATAATATGTGGTCTTCATTGCTAAATGTCAAAATTTAGTTATGAAAATTGCCCTTTTACTTCTTGAGTCGGCTGTAGTCATCATCATTCCTATATAACATCGAAATAAATACATTATGTGTATAGTGTGTTGTGTGTGTGTGTGTGTGTGTGTGTGTGTGTGTGTGTGTGTGTGTGTGTGTGGTGAAATTTTGAAGAAGTGGCCGAATTCAAATACCTAGGAAAAATAGCTAGTAGGAATCCTAAACAAAAGGTAGTTAGTAGGTGCGTGTAGCCAAACAGTTTTATTTTCGTAATGTACAATGGGTTTAAAGCAAGAAATATGCACTATCTCATCTACTATATAATTTTGTACTATGGCATGCAATCAGATCTATAATGGTATTAATAAGCCGTTATTTTATGCTGATGATGCAGTATTATTCAGGCGATAGCGAGGAGATAGTAAGTAGCAACACACACACTCTGTTGAGTAAACCTAAGAAATTGGATTGGAAGTCAACTTCAATAAAACTAAATATATGTTCACACATCGAAAATGGACAGTTAATGACAAACGAGGGAAGGTTTTGAAGAAGTGGCTAAATTCAAATACTTAGGTACAATTAGAAACTAGAATTGAGGCGTAGAAAGAAATTAAACATCGGGTCAAATCTGGAAATGGATGCTATTATACATTATATGGTCTCTTGTCGTCCCCAACTTCTCTAAAAGAAATTAAACTGAATATTATAAAACTTATGTAAAATTGTAGACTTTCACGGCAGGTATTTTGATTAATGTATTTTATGTCTTTCGGGCTAAATGGCCGTGGTCTGGTTTTATTAAAACTCGACGTTTCGTCTACTACAGCGGTAGAACACCCTCAGGAGATTCTGGGTGTTCTTTGACTTCTTAACTCTTCAAATGTCGGCTGCAGACTGGTTGTGTGTTGGAAATCGTGTCCTATTTATAGTTCAACTAACATTTGAAGAGTTAAGAAGTCAAAGAACACCCAGAATCTCCTGAGGATGTCTACCGCAGTAATAGACGAAACGTCGAGTTTTAATAAAACCAGCGCACGGCCATTTAGCCCGAAAGACATAAAATACATTAATCATATAAAACTTATTTTCCCAGTTATATTATATGGATGTGAAACATGGACTCTTACTTTAAGGGTGGAGCAAATATGAGCACTTGAGCTTGAGAATGAAGTTCTTAATGGTGAAGACTATACAACAGTGAACTACATGATCTTGTAATAAGAAGAGTTAAGTCTCATATACTGCGATGGGAAGGACATGTGGCACGAATGGAGAATGGGCAACAACAATGCTTATTAGAAACTCAGAAGGAAAACGGACATTATGTAGACAAAGAATGATATAAGAGAATAACATTTACCATGCTTTTAAGTAGGTGAATTGTACAGGGAATGCGTTAGATGAGGATAGAGATGTATTGAGAGCATGTACCTCCGGGTTAGACAGCGGCAGAAAATTGGTTGCAACGCCCTTTGTATGTATTCCATAAGAGGAATTGTTGGAGTGGATGTATGAAATAAGATGAGAAGCCAGTGGAAGTACATTAGATCACCACTGTGTGTAACACAGACAGGTGCTGCAGTATTACAGTATTAATAATATTTGATGGCTTGTAGGTATGTGTAGTGGCATGTTTGACTGCCCAGTATTCCAATCCATCGTAAATAATTTCCTCTACCAAAATGAACTGATCCCTGCAGGCTTTCCAACTTGTGCAAATGTAGCGTCCATGCATATCCAACTATGATCATTTGAATTGCAATTTATAAAAAACAGAAATATATATAATAAGGAATATCTAGAATAATAAGAAAATGTTTCTTGGAGATATTCGGATGGAATTTCTTGAAGAGATAAAATAATAAACAGTGTAATTAAACGATAGATGATTGATTGATCAAACTTCATATGTATATATATATACTAGCTAACACCCGGCGTGCGTTGCTATACCTAAATAAATGAAACATTAAAAGTTAATTTAATTGTAAGGCATACGCTGAGACGAATCAAACATGACGTTCAGGTAAACCTCCGTTTCTAATTATATAATATATATAGGAGTTTTTTCAATATTTGTAATATTCAATAGCAAAAATTAAGAATTGATTCTTAGCTTGAAAAACTTTTAAAGTGGTAATTTTCATAAATATCACAAATAAACCCTTCTTCGCACAAATAATACATGAAACTGTCTTTGAACCCGTCAACATTGATGAGGGGAAGAAGTTAAAATATTTTCTGTTCGTGGGGCAGCACCGAATTAAAGAAGATATTAACAGGGTCCACTCAAACCGCAGGGTCCACATTTCCTGAACTTTCCTATACACTTAAATGTAAGATGGGGAAAAAAAAAATTAAAAAAGAAAAAAAAATGACATGGTCGTGTTAATACAATGACGGAAATTTTCCGAGAAGAATACTTGAATGGATATCACTTGGTACAAAAAGAAGAGAACGACCAAAACAACGTGGATTGATGGTGATTTAAGCAGCATGAGACAAAAAGGGTTGGATGGTGGGGACTGGAATGACAACACACACACACACACACACACACACATATATATATATATATATATATAGATAGGGGGTAGGGGTATTTTCCTTATAATAATATAATGAATAAATAATATTTATTGCTAGAAAATATTACAATACAATCAATGGAACTTATATAATGGTAATGTAGCCACCCCTGAATGAGACCAAAGTCTTGTGCTCAGGGGTGGATTCTTAGACATATTAATTTTATAATACAAAATAAAAGCAGGACCGTTAACAAAATAACTACACAAAACTGAAACATAAGGTACTAATAGATGTAATTATACAAATATGTATCAGATAATATTTTTTATTACCTTTTACATACTTGATTACAATAATTATTGTTCATGTGCTACTAGATATATAATTTATATTTGAACAATGCAACAAAATTGACTTCAATTCTAAAATATTTATAATTACTACAACTTAAGTTGTATAATACAACTGAACAATGGCACTATATTGACTTTGCTTCTAAACTATTTTATAATTATTTTATGATTATAATATAAAGATATTTATTGGTGTCGTTATTTTAAAATATACGCTTCATATAAGCCTAACTTAATCTTGTAAATATATAAATATTTATATAATATTTCATAGTCCTTGTATTACTGCGGTAGGCACGACAGTGTATCCAATTTGGAACGAAAGAGGGGCATGGAAGCTTCTTGTAGGCAAATCGGAGAGACACTTCCTGGTTGGTAGGCCAAATAATGAGGTGGGAGAATAAAATAAACAATGATTTGAGGGAAGTATAGTGTAAAGGGCTGATGAGAGAACATTAGCTCGGGATCAGTTAGTTCTATGTGCGGAGAGCTTGTGTCCACGCGACCTTGAACATGCAGTGCGCTACTGCCAGTGCGTTAGTTTTTCTTAGAGTGATTTTTGTCTTGGTCAATGTTCAATGCATTGATCAAATGCAGATTCACAATTCTCAAATCACACCATTGGAAGAAGATTGGTCACTCGTGTAAAAATGGTCATGAATTAAGTCTACTCCACCGCTGTGGTCTCGAGGTAGCGTGCTGCCTTATCACGCAGCGTGCTCGGTTTCGATCCCCGAATCGGGGCAGTTTTTTCTGGGTGATGTTTTTAATCGGGGTTTGTCCTTACCTGTAAAGAACAATTGTTAGGAAAACTTTAAGGCCCCAAAACGGTCCCCGAAATCATATGGTCATCATCATAATCCTTCACCGGTGTGGAAGAAACGGGAAGCTACCACACCTACAATTCCCTAGTAAAGCTGCAAGTATAGCATGGAAATGCTATGATTGCAGTGAAGGACCTGCCTTGGGGCATAATTACTATGGATGGTTCTGTTAGAAAAAATGGTTAGAAATTTATTTCTTCATGGCCACAAGTCATGTTCAAGAAAATGGAGACAGGATAAAATTGGTCCATATCAAAAATTGAATGTACTATTTTTTTATTTTTAATTGTTAGTAACTTGGAACTAAACTTTTTACACTTGTGGCCGTCTTCTTCCCAAGATGCGAATGTCAAACTGTCACAATTCCGAAGATCCTTGTAGTTGTGTAAATACAGAGAGGTGATGGAGATGGAGAAAAGAAAACTCGGAGTACAAACCGATGAGACATGTATTCTCTGAGGTACAATAGAGAACTCCATGTATTTGTGGATTAATGGTGGATAAAAAACGGTGGATTTCTTACAGCGCAGAGAGAGGTTGGAGAACTCTGAATAGGGTGTTTGAATTACCCTCGTGCGCCGATATGCTGATGACCTGGTATTTTTCAACAGAGAGCAAAGAAAAAAAAATAGGTCAAAGAAAAGGAAAAGTTTTCTGTGGCAGGAAATACAGTGGGAAGAAAGATAGTAACATCCAATGCAAAGGAAAACTACAGAAGAATACAAAGAAACATAAGTAAAAAAAGAGGTATCTGCAAATAAATGAATAAAAAATACAAAGAAACAAATTACTACAAAAACAAGAATAAAAATAATGAAAATAACAGCTATGTAATGGCATAAGTTGTTGGCCAATATTTCAAGCGAACATCTATAAATTACATGGAATAAACTATAACTAACTCACTGACACTATCGAATCCGTAATTTTATGGCCGCGCGGACATAAGCTCTCCATATATCCGTCTCCTGAGCTAATGTTTTCCAATCATCCCCTGTGTAATTTACTTCTTTTCAAATCATAGTTTATGTTCTCCCACCTCACGAAAATTTTACCTCAGTGGAATGCAAATTAACCCAGGTTGTCTTTCGACATTCCTGGTGTTCTCTCCTGGCATGGCGTACTTGTAACACACTGCTCAGGTTGGGGCGCCTGGAAGGCGGGGTTAGGTTGCCCCGATGATATTGATGATAGTGGTGCGCCAGGAGAGTCCCTAATGAATATGAATGATGATGATTATGATGGCCATATGATATCGGGGACCATTTGGGCCTTAAAGTTTTCCTGACATTTGTCTTACAGGCGAGGAAAAATCTCGATGAAAACCTCACCCAGAAAACTATCCCAACTGGGGATCGAACCCGGGCCCGCTGCGTGACAAGGCAGCACGCTTCCTCGAGACCACAGCGGTAGACTGTCCGCGTTTCTTGACGGTTGTATTTTTATCATAACTCTTTCGAACAAGGTATTTTTTTTCGTCTGGCTTATCGCCTTAGACTTGTCCGGCTAGGGTTAACCTTTCGGCAGCAATGCTACCGCCGCGCCTGTATAGCTCTCGAGGTCATTTAAGCACGCAAGCTACTCCAACCACGACAAGGTAAAGATATAATGGGGGAAATACACGGTAACAGGTCATTATCATCACTCTATCTCCATTTTAGTTTATTCCCTCCTTTATAGGTACTTATGTGTGGGCCATGCCGCTTGGAATTTTCAGGGATATGACCTTTCGAAACCTCTGTATCATGGTTACAATTTTAAATGTAGGAGGACCATAGAGGGCGTCCCGGATGATTGATGAGCCCAATTCTAGGCCCACTTCCGATACAATACGAACATTTAATATACATATTGTACTCCCCAGAGAAAGTTGCAAGGAGGAAAGCGACACAGAGCCGAACGCCACACCAGTAATGGTTGTATTGTACATTTTGAGAACATTGTTTTGCAATGTGCTGTAATGTTATGCATGTCTGTCTGTTTGTTTGTCCTTTATTGATCCGATAGTGATGGGGATTTTTTGCAAACTGTTGAGGAGTTTCCCGGACCTTACGCCATAAGAAAGTTGTAATTCTCAACCCTTTGATCCCTAAAAATCACCCTTATCAGTGAAACATGTGTTTTTCGGAACTTTTTAAACGCATAAATGACTTGCGCTGCCTAAACAATAACATATGCACCAAATCAATGTACACAGAACTGAATATCGAAAAGAAAATCTACAAAAAATCCGCGACAGCATCAGTGTATGTTTTACTGATAACCCACAATAACAATTTTTCTCTTTCAGCTCACTGATGCAAGAAGATCGGATAAGTAGATTGCCGGGCAACGCCTGGTAATCAGCAGGGTATCTAAAAATAATTACGATATAGGCCTAAATTTATAGTTTTTTTTACCTATTCAACTAAACATCTTCTTCTTGTTAGCCATTGTTTCCCTTAACAGAGATTTAGGCGCTCTCCCCCTACAGGGAAGAATTTGAATCATACTAATTTAGTTACACTCGTTTTCGTATAGATGTCATTTGAGTGGTCCGTGGTCAGCGTTCCGCCTCATACTGACATCTAGGAAATCAAGGTAGTACTAGGACGGGAAAATTCTGTAAATTTTGCTTAGAGGCCTTTTCATTCAGGCTTGAGGATCTTTTATGAGCCTGAAAATCTTCAAACTCGGGACCCACGGCTTAAAGTCCCTCCCGGAGGACTTGCTCCTTCGATTTTTAACATGCTAAAAAAATCCATCGACCCCGGCCGGGTTTGAGCCCGCGACCCTCGGGGCCAGAGGCAAGGAGCATAACCCCTAGTCCACCGCGGCCGACTCAACTGAACGTATAAAACATAAAAACACGTTTAATTTATTAAGGCGTAGCAGCGCACGCCGGGTATTAGCTAATATATATATATATATATATATATATATATATAATAGCCTCTACTCATGTCCAACTCAGGTCGAGTCGAGGAGATGAGATGAGATGAGATGAAGCCCCTTACATATGTGAACAACAAGGGTGCCGGCCGACCACTCCTAACGCACCGTTACAGGGACGGATGAACGAAATGAAACTAAATGGATGAAATGAGTATGGAGAAATGGTGAAATTAAATTTGTAACAGGGGAAAGAAACGGGAGAAACCCCTAGATAAACCTGCCCAAGCTCCGTTTCGTCCATCACGAAACCTACATGGACTAACCGAGACTCGATCTCGAGACCCCAGCGATGAGAGGAGAGCGTCTAACTGCTGCGCTGTAACATAATTAAAAACTAACATAAGATATAAAACTAGCGTGACGTCATGTGAGTGTAATAGATTAACAGAAATCTTGCTCGATAGCAGGAATCTGTGCCAAGTATTTTAATTTATTGTGTGTAGTACAACGGTATAACAGTCGCCACGTCATCACTTGCCAATGTATTCGAGGAATCCACCTGCATGTGAACATAACATCCACTGTTCCGCACTAGAGTATTATCCCAACCCGGATAATTTCTTTCGCTGCGGATAAGCTACAGTAGATCTACCATTCGCTCATATTTTCGTACTGATCAAGTCGAATATTAAGGATGATTGTGATGGGACGATGATATTGGGAAATCATATGGGTCTTAACGTGACATTTGTCTTACAAGTGAGGGAATATTCCGGAATATTCACCCGCGGTCGGGAATCAAATCCGAGCCCACTGCATAACAGGCAATGTTACCCTGATACCACAGCGGTGGACCAGATTATTATTATTATTATTATTATTATTATTATTATTATTATTATTATTATTATTATTATTTATTCAAAATGTTCAAAATAGAAAAACAAAAAGTAGTACGAGAAAAAATGAATATTAAATATTCAATAATAGATTGTATAAAATATTCTATTGTATAATGTTCTGCCCTCGGGCAGGTCCTTCACTGCAATCATAACATGTTCATGCTATGCTTTGCAATTTTACTAAGGAATTATAGGTGTGGTAGCTTCCCGTTGCTTTCCACACCGGGGATGATAATGATGGCCAAATTATATTTGGGGACCTTTTGGGGCTCATAGCCACGTGACATTTTTCTTACAGGTGAGGAAGAACACTGGTAAAAACGTCGCCAAGGAAGATTGTCCCGACAGGGAATCGAACCTGGGCTCACTGCATGGCAGAGCGTATAAATATAAATACATTTAATTGGTATGGGCATGTACGATGAATGTAGGAAGAAAGGTTACTCAGAAAAACATTGGAATGGTGTCCATCTGGAAGAAGGAAGAAAGGAAGACCTCGAAACTCACCGAATGCAAGAAATAAGAAGTGGAATGAGAACAATAGCACTAGATGACGTGGAGTGGATGCATAGGGACGAATGATGAAGGAAAATAAATCTTAGGCACACAAAGATGTGTAAACATTTAAAATCTGTAAAACAGTAAAACTTGTTCAAAGCGGAATCGCATGGTACCAATTTTTTTCCACATTAGACAAAATTCCGCATTATAAAAAAATAAAAATATATTAACCAATATTAGATTATAAGAGTATAAAACTATTATTCTACCAGTTATATTATATGGGTGCGAAACATGGACTCTTACTTTAAGGGAGGAAAGGAGATTACGAGTATTTGAGAATAAAGTTCTTAGGAAAATTTTTGGACCAAAGAGAGATGAACAGACAGGTGAATGGAGAAGACTACATAACAATGAACTACATGGTCTTTATAGGAAGCCAGATATAATAAGAACAGTTAAGACCCGTAGACTGCGATGGGCAGGACATGTTGCGCGTATGGGGAATGAAAGACGTGCATGGAAACTTCTTGTAGGAAAGCCAGAAGGAAAACGCCCAGTTGGTAGACCAAGAATGAGGTGGGAGAACAACATTAACTATGATTTGAGGGAAGTAGATTATACAGGGAATGATTGGAAAGCATTAGCTCAGGATAGGGATATATGGAGAGCTTATGTCCGTGCGGCCATGAACCTACGGGTTCGATAGTGCCAGTGAGTAAGTAAGTAAGTAAGATTATAAGAGTACCGTGTCTGTATTTTTACGTACCTTGGATTAATTGTAGTTCAGTTGAAAAGTGACGTACAGTATGTACGATCGACTTCGACGGTAACGTGCAAAAAAACTGTCCGTTTCGTCAGCGTTAAAAATGTCTCTTAGGCGCGTATCCTGAAATTAAAGTATGCAGTTTCGGTTTCCACTCACTAACTACATTTTCGTCCACATCCTTTGTTTTCCCGCAAAATTCATTCCACACTACATTGTGTCGTCTTTTAAAACTGTACAGCTAACCTGTAGATGTTTTGAAATCGTTATTCTCCTTTAAGGGTGTAGCAACAGTTAGAGCTTGACTTTGGAGCATCGGTCCGGAAATTTGGAGATTTTTTGATCGTGCACTTGTAAAACAGCCCCACACTACTTCCTTGATTTCTTCATTTATTTCATTTATTTATGTTTTATTTATTTATTTAGTTTGCTTTCCTCTTCGTTTGATCATTTCCTTGCATCCATTCATTGATTATGTTTTCTTTGTGTTTTAAAATCTCATAAACTTGGGGTTTTCCACATTTAAATATAGTAATTATTTCGAGTACTGAAAGTTTGTTTTTCTTTATCTTCAGTCGCATTCACTTTTTCGTTTAATGGCAATGATACATACGATTTAGCCATCTTTATTCCGTAAATTCAGAACGCTACCTGTGAAAGATATGTATTCAATCGGTCTCAGATCTTCAAGAAATTTAAAATTTTACAGTGCACTGGTTATTTGTAAGACAAATTTCACACGCCAAATATTTATATTTCGCATAAAGGGTGTGCAGTGAGGCCGAAAGAAAATTTCAGATACAGGTAGAAAATCAACTCAACCCGACGTCAGAAATCATCCCTTATTGTTATCTCGCCTATCGGGAATTCAATGAAGCGGAAACTAATTTATTTCTCTCTCAGTCTTTCCGCATTATAAACATTTTTTCATGAATTGTGTAGAAGTATTCTTTCGTTTCCGTGTTGGACAGATTCCGTTTTATACAAAATAAATAACGTAACATTACTATTATTTCGCCGGACCAATAAATTTGTTCACATTGGACATATTTCCGCATTATTCACGTTCCGGATTAAACAAGTTTTACTCTATAAATATATGGGGATACTTTACAACATGTGACGCGAATATTTTTTTCTAAATTTCAATCATACACCATGCACATGCGCCAACAAACGCGAAGCTGTTTGGACTACGGAATCATAGAATGCAGCCAACATATTTAACGAAACTAAAAGCTAACCTAATGCAATTTAAGCACTCTAACCTGCGAAAGAATGCAACGGCCAAAGATAAATACTGAGTTTTGAAATTCTGAAGTATACACTTAATTAGTACATGCTCTTTTTTGGCTGCACTGGAACACGTCTTTGTTGCTGCATATAATATTTGCGAACATCTATATGGCTGCCACATCTTCATGCTACGTATGTAATTAAATATCATAGACTATTTAACTCATGCCCCAAATGGGAGTCAATGACCAATCACGTTTCAATGATTTCTGTTTTACAACCAATCAGAGTCGTGTTTCACGAAATATATATCAGTGTTATAATTACCATATTAAAGACCTCCTCCTTTTTAATATTCTGAACAGGTCTGGCCATTATTTTGCAGTGACAGAGCCCATGAGAAATACGGGTACCAGATTGTATATATAGTGCATGAATGTCAACACATAGAGCATGCGGGAGTTAATATAAAAACATTTGTAGCAATTGATTATACCACCAAAAAAAACAGTGTTTGCACTTTCTTAAATGTATTTTTTCCCAGGTAACAATCCAGAAAAATATAATTGTCATATTTACATCATACATCATCAGAAGTGAATTAATATACATTTGAATGTGTTTCACTTTTTCTCCACTAGAGAGCATTCTTACAATATTGCGTTCCTTTGGCAATAAATAGTATGATCTGGTTGCAGTGACAAACAAAAGAAGCAGATGAAGCGTACCTATCGTTTCTCATTTGTTTTCAAACATCGCCGTTTACATTAAATATATAAATATTTTAAAATAACTACAGTTAAATAATGATTTGTGAGTAAACAGCTTAATTTTATTCGTTAAATAATCCTCACTTCGTGAGTCGTGAATTTATCGATAATTTGGAAATCACTCGTGGCATTACTTATGAAAAATATATTGTAATAATCGCTAGAAAAAATGTAAATATCATTCATTGTAAATGGTGGGAAATAATCTGAAAAATGAAACCCCAAGAATAAAATTTGAAGGATTTTATAAAGGAATTGAAAACGTCGCGTCGCATGTTGTAAAGTTTATCCAAATATGTGAATTAATATTATCATTATCATCACATTTATGCTATGAAATGCAATATGTGTTTTGTTAGAGATAGGTAGAACTTCGCCGTGCGAGCAATTTAATACAAGGGTGAAAATAAAATTTCACTTGGAAGAATGCAATGTATTGAAAAATAGCTGGGAATATATGAGGAAAATATTAGAAACAGGGTGAGGACTTGTTTCAGTTCACATGGGAATTGCGACTGTAACCCGAACTTGCACTTGGAATGCAAAATAAATTGGTCTCCAGTATGTAGCACCAAAAGTAGGCAGTAACTCGATTCCCTTCCCCTCGGTTGAGGTTACAGAGGATTTCACTCACTCCCCCAACTCTCCTTCATCCCTGTAACCACCACTTTTTACAAGAATGAACGAAAGTAAGGTATACCTTTCACCAGCTCACCTTTTCACAGAAAATCTTGTATAATATGACGCCATAAATAAGTAGGAAGCATGAAACATATTTTAAAATTTAAAACAGCAGCTTGTAAGAGAAAACACGGAAAGTGAGTTTGCTTAGCCCACAGTAATTACCATAAAATATCTACTTTGGAAACAAGAGAAAAACAAGAAATCAAAACGCGAGCGAAAACAAGATAAATTTTATAAAGTCTGTCACCCCAGGAAATGCGTAAACTAGCTAACTCACTGGCTCTTTTAAAAACCGGTAGGTTAATGGCCGCATGCACATGAGCTCTCCATACATCCCCATCCTAAGCTAATGTTTTCCAATCAACCCCATGTATAATCTACTTCACGGTTAATCTTATTCTCCCACCTCATTCTTGGTCTACCAACTGTCCGTTTTCTCCTCTCGTCTTCCTACAAGAAGCTTACGTGCACCTCTTTCATTCCTCATTCATGCCACATGTCCTGCCCATCGCAGTACTGCTCGGGACCCAATGTCTGAAAGGTATCTAGTGTCTCAGCTGTTAGTATATGAGATTGTACCTCCTCCCACTCCCCACACTTCTCCCCGCAAACACACAGAGCCTTGTCTCGAGCTGTATACGACACTTATTATACCTGAATTCCTATAAAAACAATGTACCTCACTGTTACCTAGATTTCTCCATTTACCTGTGTGTTCATCTCTCTTTAGTCCAAAAATTCTCCTAAGAATTTTATTCTCAAATACTCGTAATTTTCTTTGATCCCTTAAAGTAAGAGTCCATGTTTCTTATCCATAAAATATAACTGGGAGAATGACAGTTTTTTATATTTTCAGTTTAATGTTTTATGATAGGAGTTGGGACGGCAAGAGTGTCTGTAATATTATAATAGCACGCATTTTCAGAATTGAACCTACGTTTAATTTATTTGTGCTTCTTATTCTTATTTGTAATTTATTGTTCCTAGGTATTTGAATTCAGCCACTTCTTGAAAAATTTTCCTCAATTGTCATTAGCTGTTCATTTCCATTATATAATGTATTTCTATGTGTGAACGTATATTTAATTTTATTGATGTTTACTTCCAGAACCATTTCCTTAGTGTTACTAAACTAAACGAATTCATCAGTAAGTTGAATTTATGGTCCTATTTTCTTTTTTAACATTTGTGCACTCTACAGTAGCAATGTTGAATGCAATTTGTGGGGACTATTTAACTCATGCCCCAAACGAGAGTCAATGACCAATCACATTTCAATGATTTTTTATTTACAACCAATCACAGTCGTGTTTCGCCTAGAATTTATCAACTAAAGTGTATCATAATAAAGAAATGACCTCTTTTTAAACATTCTGAATAGGTCATAGCATTATTTTGCAGTGACTGACTCTCTAAGAAATACGGCTACCAGATTGTATATATAGTGCATGAATGTCAACACATAGAGCATGCGGGAGTTAATATAAAAACATTTGTATCAATTGATTATACCCACCCAAAAAAAACAGTGTTTTCACTTTCTTAAATGTTATTTTTTTTTCTGGTAATAAACATTCCAGAAAAATATAATTGTCATATTTACATCATAGGACATCAGAAATGAATTAATATACAGTTTGATGTGTTTCATTTTTTCTCCACTAGGGTGCATTCTTACAATATTGCGTTCCTTTGTCAATAAATAAATATGATCTAGTTTCAGTGAATGAACAAAAGAAGCAAATGAAGCGTGCCAATCGTTTCTCATTTGTTTTCGAACATCGCCGTTTACATTAAATATATAAATATTTTAAAATAACTATATTTAAATAATGATTTGAGAGTAAAGAGCTTAATTTTATTCGTTAAAATAGTCCTAACAAATGCCACTCTTGATTTCCAAATTCTCTAGATAAATTCACTCCTCCTTCGTGAGTCGTGAATTTATCCATAATTTGGAAATCGCTCGTGGCATCACTTATGACTATTTAACTCATGCCCCAAATGGGAAGTCAATGACCAATCACATTTGAATGATTTTTTATTTACAAACCAATCACCAGTCGTGTTTCGCCTAGAATTTACCAACTAAAGTTTATCATAATAAAGAAAGCACCTCCTATTTAACATTCTGAATAGGTCATAGCATTATTTTGCAGTGACTGACTCCATAGGAAATACGGCTACCAGATTGTAATATATAGTGCATGAATGTCAGCAGAAAGTGCATACGAGAGATAATATAAAAACATTTGTAACAATTGATTATACCACAAAAAAAACAGTTTCCACTTTATTAAACGAATTATTTTCCAGGAATGACGTTGCAAGAAACATATAATTGGCATATTTACATCATAGGACATCAAATTAATTAATACCTATAACCTTGGTTATACATTTTTCTCCACTAGGGTGCATTGTTTACAACATTGCGATCCATTGGCAATAAATAATATTATGATCCGGTTGCAGTGATGAACAAATAAGGAAATGAAGCGTACCAATCGTTTCTCATTTGTTTTCAAACATCGCCGTGTACATTAAATATATAAATATTTTAAAATAACTATAGTTAAATAATGATTTGTGAGTTATAACAGCTTAATTTTATTCGTTAAATAGTCCTAACAAATGCCACTCTTGATTTCCAAATTGTGTAGATAAATTCACTCCTCATTTCGTGAGACGTGAATTTATCGATAATTTGGAAATCACTGTGACATTACTTATGAAAAACAGATATTCAAAGAAACTAAAATCCATATTTATAAATCAATATTAAGTGACCTATGGAGCAGAAAACATGAACTATAGATGTCAATCTACATAAGTGATTTCTTTAACAATATTTTGCACTGTGCTCTAAATTAGACAGGATAATAAACAGTATGTCCATTGTCACGCAGCGGGCCCGGGTTCGATCCCCGTCAGGGCAGTTTTTCTGGGTGAGGTTTTTATCGGAGTTTTTTCTCACCTGTAAGACAAATGTCAGGAAAACGTTAAGGCCCAAACAGTCCCCGAAATCATATGGACATCATCCTTATCATTATCATCATCATCATCATCCTTCACCGGTGTGGAAAGCAACGGGAAGCTACCACACCTACAATTCCCTAGTAAAGCTGCAAGCAATAGCATGAAAATGCTATGATTGCAGTGAAGGACCTGCCTTCGGGCAGAATTACTATGGATGGATAAACAGTATTATCCGAGAAAAAAACTTTAACGAAACAATTATACAATTTGTGGGGAATAAACAATTACAATGGTTTGGACACGTGAAGAGGGTGAATGAAAATAGATTGTCAGTTAGAAGTTTGGAGTGGATTCCAAATGGGAGAAAAGAAGAGGGAGACCTAAGAAGACATGGATAGACGGAATTATGCATTTCATGAAGGTCAGGGAACTGCAGAACGCTGACAGGAAGGATAGAGATGATTGGAGGAAGAGATTCAAAACCTAATATTGGGCACGGAAAGTTGTTATATACATTTAAAACCTGTTAAAAAATAAAACTCTTAAAAATGTACATATTCCATTCTTTTTACATCAGCTTATTTCAGTTTATGTGTCTGCAGTTGAAAACAATGCATAATTGTAAGATATTAGCTATTGAATATTGTTGTGTATTTGACATAAATGTATATAAGTTACTTTCTTACTGATTCATTTTTCTATTGGTTTATTAAAAAACTAGCTAATACGCGGCGTGCATTGCTATCCTAATCAAATTAAATGTTTTTATGTTTTAGCTGAATAAGTAAAGAGAAAAATAATTATGAATTTATGTCGTAATTATTTTTAGATACCCTCGTTCTGATTACCTGGCGTTGCCCGGGAATGTACTGTAACCCCGATATTCTTGGCATCAATGAGCTGAAAGGACAAAAATGGTTATTGTGAATTTATCCGTAAAAGATAGGCATGTGCTATCGTGGACTTTTTTGCAGAACTTTTTAGAGATATTTAATTTTGTGTACATTAATTTTCGTATATGTGTCGTAAGTACTACAGGTCTTTTATAGGAAGCCAGATATAATAAGAACAGTTAAGTCCCGTAGACTGCGAGGGCAGGACATGTTGCGCGTATGGGAAATGAATACGTGGCATGGAATACTTCTTGTAGGAAGGCCGAAGGGAAACGCCCAGTTGGTAGACCAAGAATGAGGTGGGAGAACCACATTAACTATGATTTGAGGGAAGTAGTTATCGGGGATGATTGGAAAGCATTAGCTCAGGATAGGGATGTATGGAGAGCTTATGTCCGTGCGGCCATTAACCTACTGGTTCGATTAGTGCCAGTGAGTAAGTAAGTAAGTAAGTCGTGGTTTAAGCAGCATAAGCCATTTGAGGGTCAAAAAAAAAACTTTTTAGTGCATCGATGCCCCTTTTTTATATTTTTTTAGCTCCGGCCGTTTAGTACGTACGGTAATGTTTATATATTAATTGCCCCATAAAATGTTCTAAATGATGTAAAAAGTCCCTATTCAAATCGATTAAGTAGGTTTTAAGGACCATAAGGGTCAGACAGGCTCAGATATTACTTGCGCCGTAAACGAGCGTTTTAAGGCATGATGACTTAGTGCAGAGCTACTGGAATGGCGCTGGTTCGAATACCCATGAGGAAAGACATTTTCTAATGGAATTTTCGTCCTGCCAACAAAGCCTCACAATACTCTGTAAACCTGTCTGTTATGAAATGTGTAGAAATCCTAATAAAAATTGTTTTAAGACGTCTATCTTTGCTGGTGTGTTATATACTTGATTCTCTCAATATTAGAATATTGTTTTATTGAACGGTCTGTAGAGTAATAAAAATGGTGCAATAATTTATGCTTCATTGCATGTGCGCGCGTGAAAATTTACTTGGTAATATAGAGTAAATATTTGGTTTAGAATGACAGTTTCACAGGTTCAGCAAAATATCAGCGCTTAGGAATTTGGTGCGTTGTGGATTTTGAGAAAATAGCGGGGGAGGGAGTTAATTAAACGTAATCATTGTAAAAATGTGAGCTTGTGGGAATAAATAAAGCAGTCGCGGTGTTGGTATGGAATTCTGTAAAAAATTAATCCTTTTGTGCGATGTGATTTGCATCAACACAATAGACACGATTGAAAATATGATGATGGAATTTTTCACGTCATGCATTTCTCCATCACATAATTCGTTACCTAGGCTTCTGACAAATAACTTCTCAGGTTTAGTTACTTCTGGTGTCGTGTGTTATGTTTCTCTTCAACATCAGGGTTCTATTCCCGGCAGGATATAGCTCTGGGTGATGTTCCTTGTTGATAATAAATCATCACCATCAGCATCAAGGATTTGACCTTAAGATCTTCCGATCTCATGTTAGAATTGATCAATCCAATTTTTGCTCGGTCTTCCTAAATTTCTTCCTCCTAGTGGTCTGTAGTGAAGACTGTTTCGGGATTCTGTTGTTATCCATTCTATTGATGTGGTCCATTCATTCGTCTCTGTATTATATTAATAGCTTGAATATACTAGGGTATTCGATAAGTGATGTCAACATTGTTTGGAAATGAGCGATCCTAGTGGTAACTTGTAGTATGTTGTTTTTATTGTATAAATCTGTAATATTGAAAGTCTTGAAATAGCAATATTTTATGAATAAATTCACTGTTTTCCACATGTAGTAAGTAATACCGCCCTAAAAACATTTTCAGTAGAATTTGTTTAGAAGGTGGAATTGGGAAGTACTCAAAATCCACTAAATTCACACCAGACAAGAGCCCTTGTGACTATAACTTGCTCACAGAGATCAAAGAACCTCTACAAGGGCATTCCATTTCAATCAGGAATTGATACCCAAAAAGCTCTAGCATCGATCACATAAGAAGAGATATTCGGAAATGGTGCTGCCAAATGGAGTGCTCCGTATTCCAAGGAATTGGCAACATATAGTTGACTTGGCAGGAAACTATAAATGAAGTTCATAATGACAAAAGTAACCTAAATAAATGTTTGTTATGTTGTAGCAGTGTTGCCATTACTTATCGAATGTCCTAGTATTTAGCTATGTTTCGTATATCTTCATTTCGTTTCCGATCTGCTATTGTATATCCAGCCACACTCCTCAAAAACCTAATTTGTGAAGTTTATATTGTTCGTTCCTGGTTTTTTGGTTAAGATCCAGTGTTCCGATCTCATACAGTAGAGTTGGAACCGCCATTGTTTTATAACATTTTAAAAGGGTTTCCTTTCTAGTTCCCTTGAGACTTCGTTTTATGGCGCCACACATTTATAATTAAATTTATCTATTTTGTTTGAAACGTCTTTAGTTTATCCATATGACCCTTTGTATTCCAGATAATTAAATTCGCTCACCTGTTTTATTGTTTTATTCTCTAATAAGATTTTTTACTTAGTGGTTCACACCCTTCGAAAATCTAAAACTTTTGTTTTTGGAGTAGATATTTTCAAGTTGTTATGTTTCACATATTTTACTCAATTTGTAAATTGCCCGTTGTAAACCATCTTCTGTCTCAGATATCACAACCTGATCATCTGCAAAAAGTAATAAAATATGGTGATAATAAGTAATGCACATAATTTTAGTTCTGGATTGCCTTTCATTGGAAATGAACGAAACTTTACAGAACGTATTTTCAATCCTTCGTTTATAACGTCACGAAGTTTTATTGTTTCCCGACAGATGGCTGTGATGTACTTTGTTTTTAAAATGACGGCTGCTAGTGTAATACGTAAAAAGCAGAGAGCTATGATTAAAGATTACGGAATCTGACAGTCTTGCCGCTGACATCCTGCTGACCTAACGACTGACTACTCGTATCCACTGCTTGGTCCACGTAGTAAGCGTCTGTGAATATTTGAAATGGTCTCCTGCTCTGCAGAAAGAAATTCAATCACAGATGTCTGTTTTGTACGTGTTTCATGAGCAGCCGTCATTTTAAAACTAATGTACATCACAACCATCAATCGGGAAATAATTAAACTTCGTGACTTCTGAAGGAAGGATTGAAGATACTTTCTGTATATAAAGTTTGTTTATTCTTTTAATGAAAGACAATCAAAATCTAAAATTATGTGCATTACTTACTGAATGACCTGAACTAATTCCGAGCTAAGTTCTAGTTGTACTGTAAAAATTTTTGCATATGGTATTACTCCGCCGACTCTGTCTGTTTGGAGGAACCGTGGTGTTAATTTTACCCACCACAAGACTAAATTGTGGTACGGAACTGCCATTGATAGAAACATTGTTCGTAGGCAACATTGTATTTTACGGGAAATAAGACTGAATACAAGGTAAGATGGTAAACAATGATTAGAAACTTACTCCATTCCTTATTTATTTATTTATGACAAAAAAGATATTCGGGCCAACACATCAAACGCTTACGCTTTTTCCGTGAAGTCTATAGATATTCTTTATTTAAAATTTCATTACGAGAAAAATATATGCTCTATGCTGACTCACCTGTACATTCTGCTGTTATTTTCACTACATCCTCAATGGCTAATCTGGGATGTTTTTCACTAAATTGTTTGAAAACGTTCTAAATAAGGTTTCTCTCCTCTTTCATATTATTTTCTTTCCAGTGTTTTAAGGATATTGCAGAAAGCGGCCATTATGATACAATAGAAATCCGAACGTAATATGTATTGCGCGTGTGTAAAAAATATAATAATGCTTATTTAATGTATTAAAATTGTAATTATATTTTTTTAGATTCTCCCATATAACTTATAGACATGTGCTGGATAATATAATATTTGTATTATTTTTGTTTTCTTTATTTAGAGTATTTTCTTACATTCTTAAGGTTAAAACCATTATTCGACGATTGAAAATGCAGTCGTACATATGGTTTGTTTACATTTCAACTGGAACTTGGCTCAGACTACTTATAGTAAATGCAGAGAGGAGGGACCAGGATAAGAAGGGGCTAGCGAGAGAAGAGAAAGCGTATGCTGCGCCTAAGTCCTCACTCCGCGTCACGCGGTTTAAGCAACTGCACGGCTCACTATGTGTCTTAAACTCGCGCCGCTGATATATTTGAAACTGAATCGCCTCGGCAAGGCAGTTGTGGTTTGCATACTTGTAAGAGGAAAACACTCGATGTGTATTCTCGTATTAAGGGTCTTAGTTCGTAATTATTATGCCTCGATCTGTGTTTTACAGTACAGCGTAGGATAATTATATAAATAAAATAATGTGAACAAACAGAGTCTTGCAGAGAAGTCGTTTAATGACCGATTTCGAACACAATTTCCTGAAAAACGGGGATCTGTGCTAGATAAGAAACGTAAGGGTAAACAAAACGTGTACTTACTGAGAAAAAAATTAGACGAATTAGGAGAAAGATTAGAACATACGCCATCTACTGGTCATAAGGTACGTATCTTATTTTCGCTATTTTCATGGTCATGCACGAACCAAGTGAAAGAAGTAGGAAAGCAGTCATGCAGTTGCTCTGCCGCGTGACGCGGAGTGAGGAGTCAGCAGTCGCATGCGCCCGGCCCGGCCGTAGGTCTGGAGATCCACTCTGTATATTGATTTAATTTTCTGGGCATTTTTTTTTTCGGTCCCTGTCCTTTGACTGCAGCGGTGGTCGTGGATGATCTACTATTGATTAAGAAATATATTTTATGTAAAATTGTTATTAGGTTCGATGTATAGAATTTGATTCGTGCACACAGGCTGGTGACATCTGCTTTAGTTTGGACCAGCCAAGTAAGTGGAGACACTTCATTATTCTCGACTACAGAGCAAAAACTTTTGTCCCTCATTGTTCTTTGAAGAAGCTCGCATACAATAATTTCCATTGTGGATAGATTCTCGCAGAAATGTCTGGAACACGTGCGGCTTCAAGTGGAACTGTTGGCAAAATCTATTTACACAACAATTTCTCTTATTTAAAACCATAAATATATATATATATATATATATATATATATGACCACCGCTGTGGTCTCGAGGTAGCATGCTGCCTTGTCACGCAGCGGGCTCGGGTTCGATCCCCGGTCGGGGCAGTTTTTCTGTGGGTGAGGATTTTATCGGGGTTTTTCCTCACCTGTGAGACAAATGTCAGGAAACTTTAAGGCTCAAACGGACCCCGAAGTCATCATCCTCATCATCATCATCATCTTCCTTCACCGGTGTGGAAAGCAACGGGAAGCTACCACATCTAGAATTCCCTACTAAAGCTGTAAGCATAGCAGAATTACTATGCATGGATATATGATATTTTCCGTCATTGCCAAATGTCAAAAATATAGTTATAACATATATATATATATATATATATATATATATTCGCAATGTAAATACATACATGTTCCCAATATACCCGAATGAGTAGCATAGCACAAATACTAAAGTCTGTGACGCAGGAATTGCGTAAATTAGATACTTTTCTAGCTATTACCCGGCGTACGCTACTACGCCTCAATAAATTAAATGTGTTTCTATGTTTAGTTGGATAAGTAAAAGGGAAAAAATAATAATTGTAAATTAATATCGTAATTATTTTTAGAAACCCTGTGCTAATTACCCAAATTTACTTATCTACTTAACCCGATCTTCTTGTCATGAATAAGATGAAAGAACACAAAAATGGTTATTATGAGTTATCCGTAAAAGATAGACATATGCTGTCCCGGACTTTTTTTGTAGAGTTTTTTTTTAGATATTCAATTCTGTATTGTGTATATGTTATGATTTAGGCAGCATATGCCATTTAAGCGTCCAAAAAAGTTCCGAAAAACACGTTTTTCACTTCAGAGGGCGATTTTAAGAGTGAAGCGTTGAGTATTACAACTGTCTTATAGCCTATAAGCTTCCCGGGAATCTCCTGAACATTTTTCAAGAAGCCCCATCACAATCGGATGAACGGTATGGCAGCGCATAAAGGACAAACAGACAGATAGATATACGTTTATATATTATTGTTATTATTATATTTATTATTATTATTATTATTATCATTATTATTATTATCATTATTATCATCATACCTCACCGCTGTGGTCTCGAGGTAGCGTGCTGCCTTGTCACGCAGCGGGCCCGGGTTCGATCCCCGGTCGGGGCAGTTTTTCTAGGTGAGGTTTTTATCGGGGTTTTTCCTCACCTGTAAGACAGATGTCAGGAAAATTTAAGGCCCAAACGGTCCCCGAAATCATATGGCCATCATCATCATCCTTCACCGGTGTGGAAAGCAACAGGAAGCTAACACACCTACAATTCCCTAGTAAAGTTGCAAGCATAGGATGAAAATGTTATGATTGCAGTGAAGGACCTGCCTTCGGACAGAATTACTATGGAAGGATTATTATCACTATTATTATATAAAACTTTCCTCATTAAAGGATCGCCACAAGAACGAAGTGATATAGACAATTAATTTTCGAAATTAATAAAAATATTTTTTGTAAATACATTTAAAATTTTCAAATTTTAATTGAAGTATATTCCATAATGTAGAAATTCTGTAAAATTGGTTTCTTAAAATTGAAATTGGCCCTCTAATGGCAGTTATAGGAATTTTAGAAAGATACACTCTGTCGAAATCTAAGGAATTTTAAAATTTGCTAAGAATCCTGGTAGAGTACCTCTTGCCCCGATCATCAATTCTGTGACAGTTATATTATCTAAATGGTATTTATCTTTGTACAGTCAACTGTTGGCTCATATATGGCTTTCATTTCAGAGTTAACTTCCCCAGGTTGGCCACTATGAGTCTCAAAACGAATAGTCTCGCAAGGCTTCTGCCATCATGTTTCGAATAGTGTGGTGCCGAATGTTTCTCAAACGGATAAGCCCCAAGCATCTTTACTTCATTTAGTGGGTGTTATATATTTGTATGAAAATTATATTCATTTTTTTACAATGGAGTCTTATGATTTTTAAAATACATTATGGACCTCCTTTGAGATCGTTACATAATGTTTTAAAATTATAAAATGAATACATCCTTCCCCATCTATTAGCATTATAATGTTTACAAGAGGCCTTTCGAAAACATGATTTGTTGTGATCGGGCTTAATCTTACATAGTTTATTTAAATAATTGGCATATTAAATCTTAAATCACCCTGTAGCTCCTTCTGAACAAACAAATTGTAGCAACTCATTTAGAAAGATTTAGAAATATAATAGCGAAAGTTTTTTCAAAAATAATATGTTTATCTTACGACTAGAGTTATGAAATTTTAAAACCACTCAAGAGAATATGCTAGAAGTATACTATAGAAAACCGAACCATAGAGGGCCAGGGACAGTGAGGTCCAGGGCTACGTCCCGGCGACACATCAGCCGACCTGCGGGGCAGTTACGTAAGTAGAGTTTTCTTTTACGTTCAGGAATTTTCAAATCAGACATTTATTTAATTTATAAAACCCTTAAACTCTAAAAATTAGTACAAAAAATAAATATATTTCTTAACCTGCGGGTAAAGTTTTAATTTCATCTCTCTTTCTTCAACTAAATTATTATCTAATGTTGCATCCTAGAATAAATATTAATATTGACAGATTTTATCTTATACTTTTGATGTTTATGGTTGACATGTTCTCATATAAATTCGTATTTCGTCTTGCTAATATTTTATCCCTAGTTTTATTAAACTGTTTGTAACCCTTGCCATTGACTACGTTTTATGTAGAGTATAAGTAACCTGAATTCTTACTGGAAGTCCTGACTACACCTCATAAATTCCTGTATATGTACTCCTCGGCCCGCTACCTATCCAAAGATATTATCAAGATACCATATTATTAAGAACGCCCTTCGGACAGCCTTATAAATAATAAAATGCTTCAAATCAGTTTGTAGTTCGGTACAGAAAATGAAACATTTGATGGGAATTTTGAATCACTCTGTATACAGGTTGTTTTAAAGACAAAGCGTTGTTTGGTTAGAGTGTACATGTTTATGTATATGTGTTATGACATTTATATTAAAGCAAACTTTTTATTGTGTTTACTGCCTGGGCTTTGTGCGTAAGGAAGTATTTTAATAGAATGCAAGGCAAAGTTTTTATTCACTAACTTCTTGTATTATTTCTTTTTTTTGCTCGATATGCGCTGTAATCGTTACTTGCAAGTTTCCTGTGGAGACTGCTCCATT
The DNA here is from genome assembly GCA_030220185.1 of Diploptera punctata. Lineage (NCBI taxonomy): Eukaryota > Metazoa > Arthropoda > Insecta > Blattodea > Blaberidae > Diploptera > Diploptera punctata. Next base: position 29,119 of record JASPKZ010002927.1, read on the forward strand.
ATTTATACACTTAATATGCTCCCACGAGCCACTTAGATTACCATTCTAATAATGTGCTCTTTCTGACACTAAATTACTTCGTGCAGTCGGCTATATTAATAATAATAATAATAATAATAATAATAATAATAATAATAATAATAATAATTTATAAACAGATTTTAAAACTTTGCACAGCTTTCTGTGCCTAAAGTTTTATTTGTCTTCTCCACTCGTCCTTATTCATCCACTCCATGTCCTCCAGTCCTCTTGTTCTCATTCCAGTAATTATTTCTTGCATCCACTATTTTCAAGGTCTTCCTTTCCTTCTTCTTCTAGATGGACACCATTGCAATGTTTTCCTCGATAACCTTTCTACTTGCATTCGTCATACAAGCACATACCAATTTAATTGCTTCTATCTTATATAATCTACTTTTGAATATCTAATATTATTTTTTCTCGTATGACAGTATTTTTTTTTCTAATCTTGACCATCTTCTTGCTCTCCTCAAGACATAATAATAATAATAATAATAATAATAATAATAATAATAATAATAATAATAATAATAATAATAATAATAATAATAATATCAATAATAATAAACATAATATCAACAATAATAATCATAATACAATAACAATAATAATACTTTTTATTTAGCTAGGGCATGTCCTTCACTAAATCATAGTATTTTCATGTTATCCTTTGCAGCTTTACTAGGGAATTGTATATGGCAGCTTTCCGTTGCTTTCCATACCATGGATGATGATGATGACAATGGCCAGATTATGTTCGGGGACCGTTTGGGCCTCATAGCTTCCTGACATTTGTTTTATAGATGAGGAAAAGCCCCTACCAAAACTCGCCCAGGAAGCTTGCCCCGACCGGGAATCGAACCCGTGTCCGTTGCGTGACAAGGCAACACGCTAACTCGAGACCTCAGCCGTTGGACTTAATAATAATAATAACAACAGTAACAATAATAATAACAACGATAAAACAATAATAACTAACTTACTGGCTCTACCGAACTCGTAGGTTCATGGCCGCGCGGACATACTTTCTCCATATATCTCTATCCTGATTTAATGTTTTTCAATCATCACTTTTATAATCAACTTCCCTCAAATAATGGTTAATATTACTCTCCCACCTTATTCTTTACCTCAATAAAACAATGACGATAAAAATAATAATATTAATAATAATAATAATAATTATTATTATTATTATTATTTTCTTTATTAGGAATTTTCCACAATACAGTATTACTCCTTCAACCCAAAGCCAGAGGTTCCTGTCTAAAGCATCTTCCCTCAAATCTCTAGCTTCCATACTTCTCATCACTCCATCTATCCAATGTTCTCTAGGTCTGTCTCTTCCACTTCTTCCATTATCTTTCCAATCAAGGATCTTCTTTGGTATTCTATCGTACTCCATTCTTTAACGTGTCCGTAACATTTCAAACGTTTTCTTCTATTTTTTCTAATATATTCTAATATATAACTTTCATAATTTCTCTTATTGTGCTGTTTCTGACTTTATCCCTTCTTTAAATTCTTGTCCATCGCCTCCAAAAATCCATTTATACTGCTAACGGTTTGTTGTCTACTTACTGTCCAGGTTTCGGACCTATATAATAAAATACGTTATAACAGAATTTGAAATATAGTTTCCTTCGTCCTGCGTATTACATTTCTATTCCAAATCACTTAGTTCAATAGTAATAATAATAATACAATATCAATAACAAAAATAATACAATAATAACAGCGATAACAACAAATTTTAACAATAATAGTAATAAAAATAACAATATAATAATAATGTATGCATTTTCGAGCGAACGGTATGCTTCGTCTTAATGTTGTGTTGTCTCGGAAGAGGCCTATATTGCGCTGATCTCTAATTCAGCGAGGTCCTCAATGTCTTTTGTATGGTTAAAAAAATAAGAATACGAACCAAAAGTTTAAAATCTCTCTCTCGACAGGTCGTGCTACTGTAAGGCCCCGGTGCGTGGAGCATGTAAAGCCTATAAGGTTAGAGGTTAAACTATTTTGGTAAAGAAGATTAACATTTTCTTTAGAGAAGCAGAGATGACAAAGTACTACTGTAAATCTTCCCATTTGCCATCAGTTGTAATTTAATAGTATATTACGATGCGAGGTTTGGAAGTGGTTTTTTACAGAATCGAGGAAAATGTTTAAAAACAGAGCAATAGCCAGGTTTTAATTTCTGAGATTCTATAAAACACTTCACAAACATGCGTTGTGCGCGATGGTGTTTTCAAAATAATAAATAATAGTAAAATAATTACATCTTTGTTGGAAATAGCGTTCATTATAAACAATTGACTAACGTTATAGTGTGTGAGCAATGTTTATTAGTTGAAACAGGAGACGTGAGACCAATTTAGTGATAAAATGGCGGCAAGTACGTATTTATTGTTTTATATTGTTTCTAATAAAGTTCAGTTCATTTAAAATGCAGTGATTTGTTTCGTGTAATGTAAGTTATATTGTCCACCGCTGTGGTCTCGAGATAGGGTGCTGCCTTGTGACGCAGCGGGCCCGGGTTCGATTCCCGGTCGGGACAGGCTCCTGGGTGAGGTTTTTTCGTGGTTTTTCCTCACCTGTAACACAAATGTCAGGAAGCTTAGTAGGGCCTAACGGTCCCCGAAAATCATCCGGTCATCATCATCCTTCGCCGGTGTGGAAAACAACGGGAAGCTACCATACCTACAATTCCCTAGTAAAGCTGCAAAGCATAGCATGAAAATGCTATGATTGCAGTGAAAGACGTGCCCTCGGGCAGAATTACAATGGATGGATAGATGTATATTAACACTACCTTTAGGATATTTTTTGTATATACATTGTATGTAGTACACATAGAGGGCAGCGGTTTTACTTCCCACATGCGAGTTTGTAATATGTAATATTACAGTATAGTTATTTTATGCAGTAGGCCTATAGTTATTTAGGTTGTCAACCCCGAAATGTAGAAAGTTGAACTTTCAATCATGGTCGCCATTGCTGTAAGTATGACAAAACGCACTATCGCTCAAAAAAAATATTGGTATTAACTAACCAATTCAACGACACTATCGAAACTATAGGCTCATGACGGGCACACATACGCTCTTCATACATCCTTGTGTATTCTACTTCACTCATATCATGATTAGTGTTATTCTCCCACATAATTTCTAGGCCTACCAAATAGACATTTTCCCTTTGGATTTCCTACGAAGTTTCTATACCCCGCGTTCATTCCCCATTAGTGCCGCATGTCCTACCCAACGCAGTCTATAGTACTTAATTGTTGATATTATCTGGTTCCAAAAAATTAATGAATCTCTGTTATGCAATCTTCTTCATTCGCCTGTCCCTTCATCTCCCTCATCATCATCATCATCATCATCATCACTCCAGGGATTAGGCAAATTGCCCGTTCCGACTTCATAATGCATCAGCCCAACGTCTTCTAGGTCTTCCAACATCACGCCTTCCTCTTGCTTGATAATTTCTTGCTAACAATGGATATCTCTCCTTACTCATTCCATCCATGTGATCAATCCATTTCTGTCTGTAATTCGTGACTTTATCCAATAAAGGCTGTACTTTCAATTCTTCTCTTATATCCTCATTTCTTATTCTATCAAGTCTTGTACATCCTTTTACTTGTCTTAGGAACCTCATCTCCGCCGTCTGTATTCTATCCTTCCGTCTTTTCACTGGAGCCCAAGTTTCACATCCATACAATATTGTGGGAACCGCCGTAACATTATTCATTTTTTATCTTGGTTTCTTTTCTAATTTTATTTTTGAATGTTCTCTGTATTGTTTCACACACCGTCCGAAATTTATATATTTTGGAGTCAATATCTTTTTCCACATTGTAGCCAACATCACAGCCCAAATGTCCTTTATTCCAAATCACATCCTTTTATCTTGCTTGGGTCGGTTCCTTTTTATGACAATCCGGCTGATTTCCATGAAGCTTCTCAGTAAGATAAATGTCTCCTGGAAGGGTCACGAGCGCTTCGCAGGACAAGGATGGTGGAAGGGCTGCTTCCTCTGAGCCTCCAAAAATGCTCCTCTGGGTATCCACCCCCCAAGAGAGGGCTGCTTCTTCCGCTCTTCAAGCCCTACAAGTTTAGCTGTGCTATTCCTTGTCGCCCTGTTGACCGTTGAAGACTTGTCGAAGATGTGGCCGCCCAATATGGATAAAGACGCCATTCCTTCGTTGTGAGCTATACTTAGTTCCCCTCGCCTCTTACCCACCAGCAAGATTAACCTAAGTCAATCTTCCCCAGTAGGGTTATCTCCCTTTGGTCCAAAATGTTCACCTTCAAGTGTAATTTAAAATATCTTGATATTAAGTAATTTACTAGCACTATCTAACCTGTAGGTTCATGACCGGGCACACATAAGCTCTCCACACATCTATATCCTGAGGTAATGTTTTCCAATTATCCCCTGTATAATCAACTTCACTCAAATTTTGATTGTCACTCTCCAACCTCTTTCTTGTCCTACCAGGCGTTTTCCTTCTGGTTTTCCTGCAAGTTTCCATGCCTGTCTTTCATTCCGCATTAGTGTCATATATCCTGCCCATCGCAGTCTACAAGACTTAAGTTATCTATTATATCTGGTTTCGTATAAAGATCACGTAGCTCGTTGTTATGAGGTCTTCTCCATTCACCTATCTTTCATATCTCTTTCCCGCTAAGAACTTTATTCTCAAATACTCGTCATATTTTCTCCTTAAAATATCTTGATATTGCTGATGATAATTAAAATGTAAAATAAATCGTTTAGCGTGAATTTAAAGTGAAACATTACATTCGATGAAACCATTTGTTCCCCAAGAGAAATCCAATGTGAGGATCCCGCTAATAGCGTCGTAGTGAAGATTCTGCTTTGCTAGATCGTTGCTGTAACAGCTAACGATATGTTTAGAACATATCTAATCAAATAGGAATCAGATGTTAAAGCAAAACATTCCAGATAACGAGAATGGAGTTAATAGCTTTTACTACTAATTTTCTTTTAGCAAATTCCTAAGTCGAGGACGTGTTTGAGCCCGAGCTTTAGCGAGACCAGTAATGTGTTACTTCCCAAATTGTGGACGTATATAATTTTGTACACCCCTATACTAATCATTATGTTTTCTTTTTATACTTCGTGTGAATTTATATCTTGGTTTGAAGAGTTCAATTGTTTGATAGCAAGGGAATGTTGATAAAACAACTGCAGTTGTTTATTGTTGTCTGAATTAGTGGCAGACATTTTAAATAACAGATTCAGACTGCATATTAATTACAGATATGATTAATTGTGATGTAGAGAAAGTGGCGAATGCTGCGGTTCATTTTCTATTGCCAGCAAAATCGAAAAATAGATATAAAAAAGTATACAGAATATTAAAGACTGGTGTAAATTAAAAAAACTGCAGTACATAAAGTAAAGAAACATATTGCAATAATATGGACAATACTAATGAAATCAAGCAAATTTTGTGGCTAATATTAATAATAGTAACAACTGTTCAATCACTATTAATTTGAATCATCAATGTGAGAAATAAGTGTGATACAATAAAAATGTATTATTTTAAGTAGGTAACATGTTTACATTATTAAGTCAATTACTTTTCTTCCCTAGGGAAGTAAGTTGAGGTATTACATCCCGTTGTCAGTGGACATCAAGGCCTCTCTGGTAAATTCAACTTAATTCCCTAAAAACAGTATGATAATTACGCCATTATTAGTATAGGAGTGAAGAAACGTAGTAGTTGTAGATAATTGTTATTATATGCATATTTCTTCTTCTTCTTCTTCCTTCCAAGTATTAGGCCAAGGCCTGCTACGATCCTATAGAAAATTCTCCCTCCAGCGTTTTAGGGAAATTCTCGTATAAGACTTGAAAGCATAATAATAGTCCCTTCGATTGGTTGCTGGCCAAAGGAAGGCAAGACCAGTGATGGGGCTGCCATCTTATAGCCTCTGGTCGGGCTTTTCTTTTAACCCTGGTAAAGTGGAAGAGATAATAATCTGATGGTCATAACTTCACTAGTTAAAATAAAATAAGTAAATACAAAATAAATAATATTGAAATTAATGGATTGTCCACCGCTGTGGTCTCGAGGTAGCGTGCTGCTTTGTCATTCAGCGGGCCCGAGTTCGATCCCCGGTCGGGACAGTTTTTCTGGGTGAGGTTTTTATCGGGGTTTTTCCTCACCTGTAAGATAAATGTCAGGAAAACTTTAAGGTCCAAACGGTCCCCGAAATCATATGACCATCGCAATCATCATAATTCATATCCATCTTAGATTAAGTTTAGGATTAGGTACTCTCCTGGCGCACCATTATCATCATCATCATCACCCATCATATTATCGGGGCAACGTAACCCCGCCTTCCAGGCGCCAAAACCTCAGAAGTGGGTTACAAGTACGCCATGCCAGGGAGAACACCAGGAATGTCGGAAGACAACCTGGGGCATTTGCAAAAAAAAAAAAAAAAAAAAGGAAGAAGGAAAAGAAATAATGGATCCAATCCGTGCCATAGGTGCCTTATTGCAGAGCTATAGGACTTGCTCGGGGTTAGAGTCGCATGAGGGATGACATTTTGTCGTGGAATTTCGGCCAGTTTGCAACCGGTATCCACACAGCATCGTGAGGAATTTGGGTTACTACAGTAAGTAGTGGCTACAGATTGAGAAAATAATATATAACGGGTTGATGCATTAGATTATGTATACAATTATAAAAGTATGTACATTGTATACCGTCTCCTCGACTATTATCACGATTAAAACGTTGTAGACCTTTCAGGATCACTCCCATCCTCACCAGAAGGTCGCTGGATATATATATATATATATATATTTTATTTAAGAGCCCACCATCATCCCCCTGGGTTTCCTCGGGCTTAATGCCCATATCCCCAGGTCTGCTCTTGTCCCTATTTATTATCTAGCGTGATTTCTTTATTTAATTCATTATACTTTTGCAGAGTGCGGCTAGTTGAAACTTAATCTAAGGTCCCTATTAGGTTCGTCTTCCGGGCATATAGGCCGTGGTCCAGTCGTTATTCTACTCGACGTTTCGTCTACTGCTGCGGTAGACATCATCAGGAGATACTGCGTGCTCTCTGTGAACTCCTCAACAGTCGGCTGCAGACTGGCTGCAGCCGACTGTTGAGGAGTTCACAGAGAGCACGCAGTATCTCCTGATGATGTCTACCGCAGCAGTAGACGAAACGTCGAGTAGAAGAACGACTGTACCACGGCCTATATGCCCGGAAGACGAACCTAATAGGGATCAAGACGCCGGCCGTGAAAGCCTACAGTTATACTTAATCTAAGGTGTTTACTGTTATATTACATTATGGTTTCTTAATCTAATTTTGTTTCTTATACAATGTAATAATAATATACATAAGATGGAAGTATTAATCTTATATCTACTTAACCTAAACTTAATATTACAATTTATCAAGTATACATATTGATATATTCTAAGTTCAAATTCTACTTATTCTATCGTTGATTTCCTCGTCTTCTCTTCTCTGCTTCAGCTCGTGTGCATAGAGCTTGATAGGTCGCTGGATAGTAGTGAACAAAGTGTGAGCTACATTATCTTTATGGGAAATCAGAGATAATAAGAAGAATTAAGTGTTGTAGACTGCGATGAGCGCGACATGTGGCACGAATGAGGAATGAGGAAAAGAAAGGCTAGGAGTCCTTGTAGGAAAGCTAGAGGGAAAGCGCCATGTAGGCATGCCAAGAATTTAAGGGAGTAATTGGAAAACATCTCAGAATAGAGATGTATGGAGAGCTTATGTCTGAGCGGCCATGAACTTGCTAGTTCGATAGTGACGGTGAGTTATTTAGTTAGATGTGTATATTTTGTCCACAGTCATTTTCGGTATCTACTAGATAGTATCAGTGGAAATCTGTATTTTTTTCTAAAATATTTTCATGAAATTAACCACAATACCTTCATCCCTTCCGAATTTGTTTATTTATTTATTTTATCTGATGGAGTTAAGATCGTAAGGTCTCCTCTTCCGCTTCACCAGGTTAAATTATGCATAAAATAATTATGAATTTGTCCACCGCTGTGGACTCGAGGTAGTGTGCTGCCTTGTCACGCAGCGGGCCCGGTTTGGATCCCCGGTCGGGACAAGTTTCCTGGGTGAGTTTTCTTCGGGTTTTTTCCTCACTTGTAAGACAGATGTCAGGAAACTTTAAGGTGCAAACGATCCCCGAACATCATATGGCCATCAAAATCATCATCATTCATATTTGCCTTAGATTAAGTTAGGATTAACGATTCTCCTGACACACCATCATCATCACCCCGCCTCACCTCAGAAGTGGGTTACAATTACGCCAATGCCAGGAGAGAAACCATAAATGTCGAAATCACAATCTGGGGCATTGAATAAAACAAATACTGTATGAATATCTACTTGAATTTGCTGATAGACCTTTTCTTTTTTCGAATATTCTAAGCCTGTTTCCATCATCTTCTCTGAGGATCCACGTTCCTGAGGGATATTTTGGAGTGATTTTACTAATAGTTCCTATCTGATAGATACCGAAAATTATTTCGGTATTATGCGTATATAATCTGCAAACAATTAAACATCTTTATATATTATATAATTCCTCTGTACGTGTGTTTGTCACTGAACTTCTCCTAAACAAATGGACCGATTTTGATAAATTTTTTGTGTGTGTGTCTGATTGGGTCCCTCGATTGTTTAGATTCACAATTGGATCCTCTAAAACCATTAGGTGTTGAAGTTCACCTCAAGTGAAAATTTAAAAATCGCTCTAGCGGTCACAATTTTCGATGTTTCACAACGAAAATCAGTATATCTTATTAAAATAAACTGAGGTAGGTATTTACCCAAAGATGAGCGGACTCCGACGATTAGGAGTGGAGGTTTACCTGAAATCCGAAAATAAAAACTCCCCAAATGACTGGACCGATTTTTGATGAAATCTGTTTGTGTGTGTTTGAGTGGGTCCCTGCATGGTTTAGATTCACAATTGGACCCTCTATAACTATTAGGTGTAGGAGTTCACCTGAAGTGAACATTTAAAAATCTCTCTAGCGGTCACAATGTTCGATGTGTCAAAACGAAAATCAGTAGGCCTATATCCCATGAAAATAAACCGAGGTAGGTATTACCCAACAATGAGCGAAATCCGACAATTAGAAGTGGAGGTTTACCTGAAATCCGAAATTAAAAACAGACTAGCAACCGCCACGTTTGGTTCGTCTCAGCATATAGCATACAATTTAATTATCCTTTATTATTTCATTTATTTAGGCGTAGAAAACACACGCCGGGTATTAGTTAGTAGTAATATATATATATATATATATATATATATATATATATATATATATTTAAATATATAAGAGAATTTGAAATGAAGGAGTGCAGTGTTGTGTGCCTGTTTCATCAGAGAGGAGCGACTTCTCGTTAATGAAAATTGTCTGTTCTCTCATGTGGCCACTCAGTTTTCAGCCTTAATTTGCTTGTGTTCAGCGTCCTCATTTATTTTCTCTGCTTAATTCTGTTATCATCTGGAATGATCTGGGTTCTGTTCTGTAAAAACCGTGCAAATTTAACTTATGCCCAACATCGAGTTATTTTTTCCCCGTGTCTACTGGCATTTCTAATCCTGCGCTTAACGATAAGAAACAAATTGGATGTTTTAAATTATCTCTGTTTGTGGACTTGAGCTTCTGCTGAAACCTTATTTCACTAAGTTTTTCGTCCTTCTTTCTTTTCAACCGTGTTCTTGGTGTATGTATTAGTCTTTACGTAAAAAAAGAAGGGAGTTTAGAAGTAACTTTTGGTTCTTCAGTAAGTGGGGAAAGACTGGCAAAGGGATATGAAAATACACTAGAATTGCGTAAACTAAGTGATTTCCTCATAAAGTCGAATTTATGGATAAATCGTACTGGTTTACAACATCCTTATAGCAAATTCCGAAGGAATGAAGATATTGTTCTCATGAAAATATTTTTTTTAATTACACACTATTGAGTAACACTAAGAAATTGAGACTAGAAGTAAACATCAATAAAACTAATTATATGGCCACACATAGAAATATATCACATAATGGAAATGGACAGTTAATAACAAATGAGAGAAATTTTGAAGAAGTGGCTGAATTCAAATACTTAGAAACAATAATTAAAAATAGGAATGAGATACACAAAGAAATTGCACATAGGCTCAGTTCTGGAAATGCGTGCTATTATGCGTACAGAGACTTTTGTCGTCCCCAACTTCTTTCAAAAAAACGTTAAACTGAAAATATATAAAACTGTTATTCTTCCAGTTATATTTTGTGGATGCGAAACATGGATTTTTACTTTAAGTGAGGAAAGGAGATTACGAATATTTGGGAATAAAGTTCTTAGGATTATTTTTGGACCAATGAGAGATGAACGGACAGGTGAATGGAGAAGACTACTAACAGTGAACTGCATGGTTTTTATGGGAGGCCGGATATAATAAGAATAGTTAAGTCTCGTTTCACGAATGGGGACTGAGAGACGTTCATGGAAGCTTCTTATAGGAAAACCAGAAGGAAAACGTCCAGTTGGTAGACCAAGAATGAGGTGGAAGAGTAACGTTAATAATGATTTGAGGGAAGTACATTATATAAAGAAAGATTGGAAAACATTATCTCAGGATAGGGATGTTTGGAGAGCTTATGTCCACGCGGCCATAGTAGTTCGATAGTGCCAGTTAGATAGTTTTCAGATATTTACGATCCTATTTAGTATAAGTAAAGTAGAGTAGTCCCACTAAATGCCATAAGAGACCTTTGGGGTACTAGGATGTTAAGGCTCCCACATTTTCTAGAAATTGGCACTTGTTGTCAGCTGGGTTGTTAGCCCTGCGTGATGGCCGTCTTTATACCCAGAAAAAGCGTCTGATACTCATTTTCGATGGAGGTTCATGGGGGTCATGCTGCTATCGGAGGGTTTGGGTCAGTTTAATAATCCTGAGCCAACTGGGACTGGAAACGTCGACCTTTAGGTTTATAACGTATTGCCTTAACGAATTGCGCTACGTCGTGCCTCGATCCTATGTAGTAAGCACCGAAAACGACGATGACCAAAAGATATATATATATATATATATATATATATATATATGCACAAAGAGATTAAACATAGGCTCAATTCTGGAAATGCGTGCTATTATGCATTACAGAGACTCTTGACGTCCCAATTCCTTTCAGAAAACGTTAAACTGAAAATATATAAAACTATTATTCTACCAGTTAGTCCTATATTATATGGATGCGAAACATGGACTCTTGCTTTAAGGGAGGAAAGGAGATTACGAGTATTTGAGAATAAAGTTCTTAGAAATTTTTTTTGGACTAAAGTGAGATGAACAGACAGGTGAATGGAGAAGACTTACATAACAGTGGACTATATGGTCTTTTATAGGAAGCCAGATATAGGTCAGTTAAAAGCAGAATTTTAATATAATAATAAATATGAAAGTTACAGTTAATGATTTTGTAAAATTCTTTTAATATTTAAATATAACTTAAATAAATAAAAACATCTAAATAATTTATTGTTGGTTATTGTTGAATAAAAATGTCTCGGTAACAATTAAAGAAATTGCACTACATGACGGTTTTTGTAAATAATGTTTTTAAAAATTGCTTTAAGTCATTGTTGTCAAAATTATAAAGCCTTCTGTTATAACTGTAATAAAAACACCTGCATAACTTCATATTCTTAAATGAAAGTAAACTAAACTCTGATTGGATGTTAAAACAATTAACTTTCTTATTTAACAAATCAAATTAAACAGTATATATGAAGAACTATTAACCAATAGAATTTAAAAATACCATCATATGATGTACTAATGGTCTTAAAATTATAAAAGAATTACACTGTTCATTCTGCATACAACTTTCAACAAAGATAGAAGCAATAAGAGCTCTCAAGATAAAATGTAATATTTATAACAAGAAGAATAACTTATTTAAGAAAAGAAAAGAATTTATTTTTAATTGACGGTGAAGAATAATACCACCTACATTTATTTAATCTGCTGGGAATTTCAGAAGTGAATGAATTTACAATTATTTCTAAAAGAAACATTTTTTTAATTTTGAAGTGTTTTTCCTATTTAGTGTACCATCTTCCGACCCTAAGAAGAGAGTCCGGCTCTACCGAAAATTAAACCCAACCTAAAATAATAATCCTTTTTGGGACACAAATACATCTTCAAAATTTTATCATCACATTGAGAACTCACATCAAGATAATTACTTCTTCAAGTTAAGTCTTGTAGACTGCGATGGGCAGGACATGTGGCACGAATGGGGAATGAAAGACGTGCATGGAAGCTTCTTGTAGGAAAACCAGAGGGAAACACCCAGTTGGTAGACCAAGAATGAGGTAGCAGAATAACATTAAATATGATTTGAGGGAAGTATATTATACGGGGGATGATTGGAAAACATTAGCTCGGGATATGGATGTATGGAGAGCTTATTTACGCGCGGCCACGAACCCCCGGGTTCGATAGTGCCAGGGAGTTAGTTATATATATATCCACCTTTGTGGTCTCGAGATAGCGTGCTGCCTTGTCACGCAGCGGGCCCGGGTTCGATTGCCGGTCGGGATAGGCTCCTGGGTGAGCTTTTTTCGGCGTTTTTCCTCACCTGTAAGACAAATGTCAGTAAGCTTAGGGCCCAAGGGTCCCCGAAAATCATCCGGCTATCATACTTATCATTATCATGATCACCCTTCACCGGTGCGGAAAGCAACGGGAAGCTACTACATCTATAATTCCTTAGTAATGCTGTAAAACATAGCATGAAAATGCTATGATTGCAGTGAAAATCCTGCCCTATGGCAGAATTACTATATATATATCAGTATATAACTAGCGGACTCGGCAGACATTGTCTTGCCCAAAAGTTCAATTCTCGTGTCATGGCCGGACAATAAAACTATAGGCCTAAGTTATTCTTTAACAATAAAATTCACTAATTAAGACGTAATTAGATATTAAATAAGTTCGCAAGAAAACTCCTCACTGACATATGTTGTGGCTCAAGATGAGTGATTTTTTCAGCGCGGAATATGTCGATATTTCAGATGACTTCACATCTGACATAAAAACATTCCTATAACCCGATCATAGCGACACCTACCGAGTCCAATTGTGATTCTAAACCATCCTGGGACCCACTCAAACGAACACAAAAATGTCATCAAAATCGGTCCAGTCGTTTAGGCAGTTTTTAATTTCGGTTTCAAGTAAACCTCCACTTCTAATTGTCGCATTTCGCTATTTTTTTATAATTCCTAACTCGGTTTATTTTAATGTGATATACTGAGTTTCGTTGTGAAACATCGGAAATTGTGACAGCTAGAGCGATTTTAAAATTTTTACTTCAGGTGAACTCATACACCTAATGGTTTTACAGGGTCAAATTGTGAATCTAAACCATCAAGGTACCCAATCAGACACACAGAAAACTCATCAAAATCGATCCAGTTGTTTAGGAGGAGTCAAGTGACAAACACACCTACAGAAGAATTACATAGGCTGTATAAACAAGTGTGTTGGTTAACGCTCTAGAAGAGCAGCGATTTTTGTTTCATATGAACCAAACAATGAAACGTCGAGTTCCGTAACCAGAAATAATCGGTGCAGCAGTCCACCTGAAACCACCGCTCTAGCGGTCATAAATTTCCATGTTTCATAATGAAAATCAGTATATGCTATCAAAATAAACCAACAAAGTTATTCTCCAAAAATCTGAAAATTGGACAATTAGAAGTGACAGTTTACATGAAACCTTAAATTAAAAATTGACTCTACCAACCACCTTGCTAGGTTCATCCAAATATACACAAAACAATGCAATTAATGCTTAATTAGCGAGAATGCTCTAACAAACATTAGTTTAATTTATTTAGTATTTTAACAAATTAGTGGAAAAATGAATCTGTATATATTATTTAAATTGGTGTCAATTATACAAAAATATGCATCATCATCCGTTATCATGACAGCTGCCGTCGTCTTCTGCAAACCAAATGCCATTCCTTTCAATCCATCCATTGATTTTCTTCCTATCCTCTGATAATCATATGCTTGCACACCCTCTATCTAGGTTTTCTTTGATCTTTCTTTCTTCTACCTTTCCATTGGGATCCATTCCATAATAGTTTAGGCATTCTTTTGACATACAGTGGTATCACTGTAATATTTTCCTTTCTATAATATCTATGATGTCCGGCTCCTCTTGTACACCCATAATTTCCTTTATTTCTTTATGTCGTATTCTATTCATTCTAGATTTTCCAGCTGATCTTCATAAACCATCCAATAAAACAATATGCAAATCTAATATATAAAAATGAATGTTTGTTTGTTCGTACTTTATGCGCGGCCATACCATTGATCCGTTTGTGATGTGGGTTTTTGCAAAATGTTCAGGAGATTCTCGGGATGAACATAGGCTACAAGAGAGTTGAGATACTCAACTCCTACACCCTTAAAAAACACCCTTTGTAGTAATAAATAACAAAAACAATTATTTGTTTACTTTCTAATAATAAAAGCAGTTGAATTAATTATTCTCTAACTTTTAACAATTAAAAACAAATGCGAATAATTATTTACTACAGTTTAATAATAAATAACAAGAAGACAATTATTAACTTTTTAATAATAAAAGCAGTAGCAGTAATTATTCTCTAACTTTTAACAATTAAAAACAAATGCAAAAAAATATTTACTCCAGCTTAATAATAAATAAAAACAATTATGTACTTACTTTTTAATAATAATACAGTTGCAATAATTATTATCTAACTCTTAACAATTAAAAAAAATGAAAAGAATTATTAACTACAGTTTAATCTAATATGTAAATAATTAATAGTTTTAAAAAATAAAACAACAAGCTTTATTAGAAAACCGAACTAAAAAAATGAAAAATAATTTTAATTTCCAACATGCTTGGGATAAATAATTTTGCCATCAAAAGCGTGGGGTGCTCTTTATCAATTAATATATTTGATAATGAAGAGATATTGGTAAAAGTAAAGTCTCTAAGAAGAAAATGTAAAAATCATAAAAAGCACCCCACGCTTTTGATGGTAAAATTATTTATCCCAAGCATGTTGGAAATTAAAATTATTTTTATTTTTTTTAGTTCGGCTTTCTAATAAAGCGTGTTGTTTTAGTTTTTTAAAACTATTATTTATTTTGTTATTTTTTAGTTTTAATATTTTACAGAATAAGATAAAAATGTAAATATCTTTAAATTCGTATTGTAGTATGAGCTGAAAGTAATACTCTCCTAAAAAAACCTCCCAGCCGGATTTGAACCAGCGCCCTATGGATTACAGAAATTATATACCACTAGAGTTTACCGCTCTACCAACTGAGCTCTTACAACGATTGACAAAAAAGTCGACAAGTCCGCAACCTATTAAACCAGTTTTCATTTTTTTGATTTTCTGATGATTCTGGCCAGGATTTTGAAAAACAAAATATGAAATTATTGTATTGTCACGGGTCCTTTACAAGTACACAAAGATTCAAGTTGATCCAATGTTACTAAGTGGGTGAAAATCGTGTTCAAAAATTCCGTTACATAGATACAAAGACACGTTTTTTTTATTTCTGATGATTCTGGCCATGATTTTAGAAACAAAATATGAAATTATTGTATTGTCACGGGTCCTTTACAAGTACACAAAGTTTCAAGTCGATCCAATGTTTCTAAGTGGGTGAAAATCGTGTTAAAAAATTCCGTTACATAGATACAAAGACACTTTTTTTGATTTTCTGATGATTCTGGCCATGATTGTTGAAACAAAATATGAAATGATTGTATTGTCACGGGTCCTTTACAGGTATGTAAAGTTTCAAGTATATCCAATGATTTTAAGTGGGTGAAAATCGCGTTAAAATATTAAGTTACATAGGTAGATACAGGTCAAGCAAATATAAAGCGTGTGAAAATGAATGTTTGTTTGTTTGTTCGTACTTTATGCGCGGCCATACTGTTGATGCGATTGTGATGGGGCTTTATGTAAAATGTTCAGGAGATTCCCGGGATGAACATAGGCTATAAGAGTGTTGTGATACTCAACTCCTACACCCTTAAAAATAACCCTTTGTTGTGGAAAACGTGAAAAAAGTAGCTCTTTGGACCTTTAAATGGCTTACGCTGCCTAAACCGTAACAAACACGCAAATTTAATGTGCACAGAATTGAATATCTCAAAAAGCTCTACAAAAACGTCCGGGACAGCATATGTTTATCTCTTACGGATAACTCACAATAACCATTTTTGTCTTTCATTGATGCCAAGGAGATCGAGACAAGTACCGGTACGTAGATTCCAGTGCAAGCATAGTAGCACATTGTGGGTATTCTTTTACGGATAACTCACAATAACGAATTTTGTCTTTTAGCTCATTTGTGCCAAGAAGATCGTGATAAGTATTTCCCGGGCAACGCCAGGTAATCAGCATGGGGAATCTTAATGTAATTACGATATACATTTATAATTATTTTTCATTCTACTTATTCAACTAATTATAAGAAGTACATTAATTCGTGTATTTTAGCTCATTTATGTCAAGAAGATCGGAATAAGTAGATTCCCGGGCAACGCCGTGTAATCAGCACGGGATATGTAAAAAATATAAATTTATAATTATTTCTTCCTTTATCTTATGCAACTAAACATAAAAGCACATTCATTTTCATTTATTTAGGCGTAGCAGCGCTCGTCTGGTATTAGCTAGTAGGTTTAATAGCTTACGGTTATGCATGATTTGTTTTCACTGCAATTCGACATTTTTAAATAACTTTGCTTCGGAAGTTGAGTTTCTCCAATTTAAGAAAATAGACATATATAGCCTGTATATATCGTAATAAAGCAATTACTGAAGAATTATCTTAGTTCAATAATAATAATAATAATAATAAATAATATATAATAATAATAATAATAATAATAATAATAATATAATAATAATAATGAGTTATTTAAGCTGGCAGAGTTTTCCACTCAACCAGCGAACAGTAAAACAATGTAAAAATTATATACTTATTACAATTTTAAAATGTTATTAAAATATAGACTAGAAAAAATAAAATACGGATGTGGTCTAACATTAGTTAACACTAACAAAACATGGATTAAAAATGAAATAAAGTAAAATATTTTCCTAGAAGAATATTTACAGGTATATACAAAATGCTGAATATAATTGTTATGCAGTTAATATTTTCGTTGTTTGGAACTTAAGATGTCAGTTAATTTGGATTTAAATAATGATAGTGACACTGTTTATGCAGTTCACAGTGAAATCAAAGGTTCACGTTCTGCTGAAGAATTACTCAAACATTCTGATTAAGATTTCCCAAGTTTTGGTTTGTATAACGTAACTTGATTTTTTTCAAATGTGGTCTGGATTTGTTGTGTCAGTCTTTTTCTCCCCATCTATTATTTCGCGTTCAACTTGGAGTATTTCCCTTCTGGTATAGAGCGCCTCTCGTTTTAAGGCCCCAATTTCGTGAAGGGAAGAGCGGTAGATTATGCAATTGCCATTACAATAATTGTCTCGGAGTCTCCTATAAAAACTAGAGAGAAAGAAAGTCTTTTTTTAAAAAACTCTTAAACCATCCCCACCATGGAGTCCTATCTCTGAAATTGGAGAGAAGATAGAAAGGCACGCGGTCCGTATATACGTTTATTACTCGTGCTCCTGCTCTTCCCAGCAAATAAATAAATAGAAGGAAAAACAGAGATATCGAGTCAACGAACAGCCAGCAGGAAATAGAGAAATAATGGCGTGAGAACCATACTAACAATTTGTCACTTGGATATATTACTTTCCGCACATACATTCATCTAGGTTTGCTCTTAAGATATTTTTTTTAAGTAATACAGGATGGAAGCAATATAAGTGTTCCGATTTAAGTATGGATTCATTGTGGTAATAATAATAATAATAATAAATATAAATATAATAAATAAATAAAGCCTGATATGTCCCTTTAGGGCAAAGGCCTCCCTGTACAGGGGTTAAGCTCTATTTGAGAGTGTCACCCGGTGAGCTACTCCGTGGTGAGAAGTTGACTTGGATGTAGCACTTGGTTTGTATACACTGTCTGTTCTGTGATTAGTTAATACACAGTTGGCTCTCCATCGTTCTCCAGCTTTTCCTGCATCTGGCGACTCTGGACCATTGCGCCCCTGCTCGTTCGTTGAAGATGTCAGCCCATCGTCGTCTTGGTCTTCCGCGCTGTCTCTTGCCTGTGTACGGGTCCCACATGGTTGTTTTTATTGTCCACCTGTCGTCCTGTATTCTTGCGACGTGGCCTCCCCACTTCATAATGATAATAATAACAATAATAATAATGATAATTAAAACCGGATATTTATCCCCATATAAAAATAATAAGGGTTTTTGTTTTGTTTATAATAATATTTATTTATATGAAGAATGGACATCAGATTGATTTATAGAATTCAAATTTTTTTATAAGTATATAAAAAAAAATAACTGGTCAATATAAACTGTTAATACAGTTAGATGTTTTTATAACTGATGCAGTATGTAAAATACTTCAAATATTCAAATTGATAATTTTTATAAAGAAATAAATGGGATTGGTGGAATTGGATAGAAGTTAACTTGAAAATACTCCTTCCTTTTCTGTTGGACCAATCAGAACCTAGAGGTTATAACTGAAATAAAAAGATGGCTACAATACTTGAAGATGGTCGGTCATGTTCAGCGACTGCTCCTTAAAGAATAAGGAAATAATTGTTTATTTTATTGATGTTGGTTGAAAGAAATAGTGTTAAAAGTATGAAAGATTATATAGTGATATAATAGTCATCCATCTTGGTGAAAAACAGTTTCTAAGTGAAAATAATGAATAATAATGACTGGATTGACCGTTAGCATTCGTCATCCATTAAATACATAAAATGGTAATCTTCTAGAAGTGAAAAATATCAACCTAAGCCGGAATCTTTTGGAACTTTTAAATTACAAGATTCATCTTGACCAAAGTGAGAGTTTTAAATAAACTAACTTATCGTTCAACTGTTAATAAAGTGTTGTTATTTGTGTAAGAAACATTTCCTCATTCCCCTGAAGAGAGTTATTAGTGCTGTGGCAGATTTAAAGTGGTTTAAATTATATCACAAATCTTCAACTTCGGATATCTCACCGAGAAACCCAACTTTAAATGTCTCCACAACGAGGGGCATAAAATAAAACACAACTTCAAATGGCGCATCAACGAGGGCTCGAATGGGAATCCAACCAGGGACCTGTAAACCTGAATCGAACCAAGGACCACGAGAATGAGGAAAGTAATAATGAAAATCTTCAAAAGTGAGTACAGTTAAAATTTATATGTGAAAAGTGAATTAGTGATAATAACAATTAATGCTTTTAAGAAATAAGAAAATATTAAAATACCCAACAATGGCCAATAACGAAAATATAACTTGTAAAACTGTTAATATTGAAAACGAACAAATTAGTGAAGGCCAAGAAAATTTAATTTTGTGTAACAATGAAAATAATCAAACTAATGATACACCTCCTTGGGTAGCATTATTAATAAATAAATTAGAAAAGAATAGTGCAGAATTAAAAGAAATTAGGAAAGACAATTCAAATCTCAGTAACAAATTAGAAAAGAATAGTGATGAATTAAAAGAAATTAGGAATGACAATTCAATTCTCAGTAGTAAATTAGAAGCTAATGTAACTAATCTTAGCAATAAATTAGAAAAGAACAGTGTAGAGTTAAGAGAAATTAAAACTGACAATTTAAACCTAATTTCCAATCTCAGTAAAGATATAAAGAAAGAAATTAAAGAAAATAACTTGAAACTAGATGAAAAATTAGAAAGCATTAGGTTAGAATGCAAACAAAACAATTCTAAACTGGAAAAGAGAATAGTAAATATAGCCAAAGATTGTAAAAATGAGGTAGAAAAATGTAATGAAAAGATTGATGAAACTCATAATCAAATAGAAACATCTTTGATTGAGGTAAGGCAAAGTTGCCAAGATAAAATCGAAGAATTAGGAACTAAAGTCGAAGATAGACTAAAAATTTCCGAAGAAAGTGTTATCTTAGGTAATGAAGAACTTCAATCAAAGATAACAAATGAAGTAATTATTATAAAAGAACAAGTTGAAGGATGGATAACTAAGATTGTTGAACTTGAAAACAAATATGTGTCAAAAACTAGTGAAAAGGAGATTGAGGTTATGTCAGGACATTCTAGTAATGTTAATAATGATCCTCCTTCTAGCAGTAGTAGTAAAAAATGTATGTAAAATTCCTGCTAATCTTTTAGGGGAAATTAACTTACCTAATTTTGGTGATACTGTAGGCCAAAGCCCTACTGATTTCATTAGGGAAATTGAAGAATACTTCGAAATCAAAGGAATAGAAGACAAGTTCAGAATGTTCTTCATAAGAAAAAGTTTAAAAGACAATGCAGAGTCTTGGTTTAAGATAGCTTGCCATGATTCAATGACTTATCAAACATTTAAAAAATGCTTTCTTAGGTTACTACTGGGGACCAGAAAGACAAAACAAACTAAGGTTAGACCTAACTAGTGGAAAATTCTCCAACAATGGTAAACAAGGTTATCTTAATTATTTCTTGGAGAAGGCAAAAATGGCATCATTGTTACAGCCTCCAATAGATGAGAGAACTTTAATTTCTATGTTATCGCATCACTTCCCAGATGAGATTAGATATCATTTGATAGTAGCCAGACCACAAAATGTATCTGAAATGTTAGAGTTGTTGGCTCTACTAGAGAATAAAAGAGAAGTAGATAAATGTAGTAAAAGAAATTTATTTGGGGAAGGGGCAGAGCCCTATAATAAGAAAGGTAATTTTGTAACTAAAAGAAATGATGAATATCATAATGAGAATAGAGAAAGAAATTTCAAACAGGGCAACAATAATAATAGGTTTGTTCAAAATAGAAACAGCCCAAATAAAAATAGGATGACTAATAATTATAGTAACAATAACCAGAATGGATGGTTCAAACGTAATGAAAATAGGAATGACAGACAAATTAATTATATGGATGTTAACAGAGTAGGAGAAAATAGAAATAGGTATTGGACTTCTCCCTGTAGAGGTAAAAGAAGAAGGAATGCCTATGGTAATGAAAATAAAGGGTATTTCCAACGACAACAAAATTGTCAAATTAATGAAACTAGTGATAGGACAGAGCAAAATAGAATAGACTCTGTAACTATTCACAACCAAAGTCAAGATATACCTAGTAATGAAAATGACCACGAAGTAAATCACAGGATACCTCATGCTTTAAACGCATAGAAGGTACATTAAAGACTCCGCAATGTACCTCAATCGTTATGAACTTAGGGGTCCAAAATAGATGCTTTGATAGGTTTCAAAATTTAGAAATCGTACCAGCAAATATGAGAGGAGATAGTAAGTTATGTACCTCAAGACAGCGAGATAGCATAATAGTGAATAATCATTTGAATATTTCTAAGAATCAGGATACTATGCCTGTTACTAATAAAGAATTAAATGTCATAGGACGACCACCCAAAATTAAAGTAAATATTTTTAACAATGATGTTACTTGCATAGCGGATAGTGGCTGCTCAAACACAACAATAGATCAGAAATTTTATAATTTCTTAGTCAACAAAGGGAATAAGATAATGACTGTAAGAATATGTGGAGTGTATTGTACTCTTGCGATAGGCAAGAAGAAACTGCCAATTAAGCTTCAGTGCCTTCTAGATTTACATATCGGAGGATATTACTTCAGTGCAATATGTTTAATTTCTCCATACTTGTCTTGTGATATGTTAATAGGCTGCGACCTGTTGGAGCAATATAATGCCATAATAAATTTTGAGTGTAAGAATATTTCCTTGTATAATGAAGATAATGTGAGAGTCGTCATCCCATTTGATAATGAATACGAGGAGAACAAGAATCTAAGTAAGAAGGAGAGTGACATTGCTGAAGAACACATTTTTATAGAGAATATTGTTGTTCACGAGGAGAGGGAATTGGTGAATGGCCGTGGATGCCAAATGCAAGATAATATTGCAGTTAATTGTACTTCCGACAAAAGTGTCGAGGGCGAAGAAAGCCTTAATAATGAAAATGGTTGTGCTGACGATTATGTCGCATGTAAATGTTGTGATTTAGAATGTGTCTCTTGCAATACTGAGTATGATGAAATTCCTCTATTATATTGTGTGAGTGACGAACTTGATAAAGACATCTGTGAAATGATAAAGGAAAAAGTTAAAGACACTCATGGCATAAACAATGAACAGAAAGGCATGTTGTATGACATCTTAATGAAAAATAAGAGTTCTTTTTCTTCGAAGCCAGGATTGTGCAACTGTTTTAAATATTCCTTTAAAGTGATGGAACATCCACCTATAAATATTAAAAGTAGACCCATCCCTATTGCCATCAGAGAGCAGGCAGATCAAATGATAGATGACATGTTAATGCAAGGAATAATACAGAAATCTGATTCTCCTTACGCCAACCATATTTGCTGGGTGTTAAAACCTAATGGCAAAATTCGCCTGTGTTTAGACAGTCGTAGGACAAATTCTTTCACTGTCCGCGGATAATTATAGGCCCGAGACAATTGAAGCATCTATAGCAAATATGAAAACTGGTAGATTTATTAGTTCTATTGATTTAACTTCTTCATTTTGGCAGATAGAACTAGACCCCAAAGTTCGACCCTATACAGCTTTTATACATAATGGAAAAGTATATGAATTTACCAGGTGTGCATTCGGTCTAAGAAATAGCGGAAGTGCGCTTCTTAGAGCCCTAGATATTGTACTATCTGATGATGTTAAAAGACATTGTACTATATATGTTGACGATGCAATTATTATTGATAATGTTTTTGAGAATCATATATCTCATATTGATTTAATGTTGTCTCAATTAAAGAATAGTGGAATGACAGTCAGCCTAGAAAAGTCTGTGTTTGTTAGGTCGGAGGTTCAATTCCTAGGATATAGGATCTCTAATAAAGGGATTACTCCTGACCCAGACAAGGTTCAAGGAATCTTAGAAATTCCTTCACCAAAGAACATAAAACAACTTCGTAGATTTTTAGGAATCTTAAATTACTATTCGAAGTTTGTCATCAACTATGCCTCAGCGGTTAGTAAGCTGAGAGGGCTGCTGAAGAAAGATAGTAAATGGAGATGGACAGAGGACCATCAATCTACTTTTGAATATGTTAAGAAGTTATTTGCAAATAGTATTTCACTACAGAGACCAAAAATGGACAGAGAATTCCATTTATACACAGACGCGAGTAAAACTGGCCTCGGTGCTGTTTTAACTCAATTTGACGATGATGGGCAACAGTATGTTGTGTCGACAGCTTCGCGCTCGACTACCATCATTGAAGGAAATTACACTGTTTCAGAGTTGGAGCTTACAGCAATATTTTATGCTCTAAATAAATTTAGAATTTATGTTTATAAAAACAAAGTTATTGTTCATAGTGACCACATTTCACTAAGTTTTATAAGTAAATGTAGATTATCCAATAATAAACTGAGTAGGATGATCATGGAAATAATTTCCTATGATATTGAAATAAAACACATAGAAGGAGAACAGAATGTGTTTGCTGACCTCCTGTCTAGATTGAAAAGTGTTGGGAAAATACCTGAAACTGTACATACTCCTAAACACGAAGTAGTAATGTTTAATGTAAAACTGTATAGAGACAAAGGATTTTCATTGTTGATGAAAAACATTGTTGAGCATCAAAAATCTGATATAGAGTTACAACGATTGAAGTATAGTGCGAGAGATATAAATAATGATGACAAAAATGGAATTGATTGTAATAAGAAAATCGGTATAAAGGATGACATTCTTTACAAATTACATGGGAGAAATGTGAAAAAATGGAAAGTTATAATTCCTAATAATATGGAAGTTCCACTATTTAGAACTTTTCATGTCGGCTTAAATCATGCAGGTTGTGAAAAATTAGCTCTCAACATAAGTGAATTTTTTTATGTTAAACATTTAGATAAAAAGTTGAGAAAGTTTACTTCTTCATGCATAACTTGTCAAAAAGCCAAATGTATGAACGTAAAATATGATATAGTTCCACAAAACATATTAAGGAACAAAGTAAATAGCTTAGTAGTAATGGATACTCATGGAGAAATGCCTACTACACAATTTGGTTACAAGCATATTCTTGTATTATCTGATGTATTCTCCAAATTTGTAAAAATATATCCATTAAGAAGTGTAAATAGCAGAGCTTGCCTAGGTAAAATTGTGAGAGATTATTTACCTAATTATGGACCTATTGATGCACTACTTAGTGATAATGCTTCAGTGTTCTCAAGTCCTAAGTTTAAAGATAAACTTACTGCGATAGGAATTAAATTGTACCATTGTAGTAAATATCACCCAAAAAGTAATCCCTGTGAGAGAGTTAATAGGGAAATTACTACAAGTTTAAGAATTTTGACCCATCATAAACATTCTGACTGGTTTAAACATATCAGTGTTATAGAGAATGTTATGAATCATTCAATTAATGTCAATACTGGGGAAGCACCCATATTCCTAATGACAGGTAAACAACCTGACAGGTTAATTGCTAATTTACCATTACCTATCATTGATAAAAGTCAAATCCCGGAGACATCCGAGGAAATATGTAAAAGAGTTATTGAAAGGTTAGAATGTCGCGCAGAAAAGCGCAACAATAAGGTTAAAAGACATAAAAGGAAGTGGAATCCCAAAGTTGGAGACAAAGTTCTCATAAGGGATATTTCATTATCCAATGCTTTAAAGAAACAATATCATAGGATGAACCTATTGTATAAAGGTCCCTATGAAATATTTAAAAATTTTAATGATACCACATATGAGCTAAGAGAAATAGACACTAGAAAAGAAATTGGAAAATATTCCAAAGAACTGTTGAAACCATTTCAGACTCCTATTAATTAGTTGTAGCTGGTGACTTCAAATAGTTCAAAGTGTATTTAAAATATTGTATGTAAATTTTGTAAAATTAATACTTCTATTTCATTATGTAACATGTATTTATTATAATTGTGATGTATTACATTGTATTGATTCTAATACAGATGAATCTTGTATAGAAAGAAACTTGATATTTGGGGAAAGTGATTTATTTTAATTTAGCCTCACACTTAGTTGTAGCTAAGATTAAAATAAATCAGGGGCAATTTAAAACCGGATATTTATCCCCATATAATAATAATAAGGGTTTTTGTTTTGTTTATAATTATATTTATTTATATGAAGAATGGACATCAGATTGATTTATAGAATTCAATTTTTTTATAAGTATATAAAAAAAAATAACTGGTCAATATAAACTGTTAATACAGTTAGATGTTTTTATAACTGATGCAGTATGTAAAATACTTCAAATATTCAAATTGATAATTTTTATAAAGAAATAAATGGGATTGGTGGAATTGGATAGAAGTTAACTTGAAAATACTCCTTCCTTTTCTGTTGGACCAATCAGAACCTAGAGGTTATTACATAATAAAAAAGATGGCTACAATACTTGAAGATGGTCGGTCATGTTCAGCGACTGCTCCTTAAAGAATAAGGAAATAATTGTTTATTTTATTGATGTTGGTTGAAAGAAATAGTGTTAAAAGTATGAAAGATTATATAGTGATATAATAGTCATCCATCTTGGTGAAAAACAGTTTCTAAGTGAAAATAATGAATAATAATGACTGGATTGACCGTTAGCATTCGTCATCCATTAAATACATAAAATGGTAATCTTCTAGAAGTGAAAAATATCAACCTAAGCCGGAATCTTTTGGAACTTTTAAATTACAAGATTCATCTTGACCAAAGTGAGAGTTTTAAATAAACTAACTTATCGTTCAACTGTTAATAAAGTGTTGTTATTTGTGTAAGAAACATTTCCTCATTCCCCTGAAGAGAGTTATTAGTGCCGTGGCAGATTTAAAGTGGTTTAAATTATATCACAAATCTTCAACTTCGGATATCTCACCGAGAAACCCAACTTTAAATGTCTCCACAACGAGGGGCATAAAATCAAATACAACTTTATAATATAACTAATTAACTGGTCCTATCGAGCCAATAGGTTCATGGCCGTAAGGATATAAGGTCTTCATACATCCCAATCCTAGCTACTTTTTTTCCAATCATCCTTGCATAATCTCCTCTTTTCAAATTATGGTTAACGTTATTTTCCCAACTTATTGTTAGCCTAACAACTCGTGCCTAACAACTCGCTGCCTACCCTCTGGTTTTCCTACAAGTAGTTTCCAATCCCCTCTTTCATTCACAATTCGTGCCACATGTCCTGCCCATCACTTCCAAAGAGACTTAATTTTTCCTATTACATCTGGTTTCCTATTAATGGCATGTAGTCAACGCTATTCATCTGTCTGTTCGTCTCTCTTTGGTACAATTTTTCCCTAAGAACTTTATTCTCAAATACTCGTAATCTCCTTTCCCCCTTTAAAGTAGAATTACATGTTTGGCATCCGTATCCTGATATAACTGGGAGAATAACAATTATATATATTTTCAGTTTAATGTTTTTTTTTTGAGAGGAGTTGGGACGGCAAAAGTTCGTAAGGTCGAGCGTCAGCAGCTGAAGAAGAAGGTTATCCGCATCGGTCCTGCATACGGCTAGCCTCGCGGCAGATGGCCGTCCAGTAACCGTCAGGACGACCAGTCCTTCGGTAGCGCAAGAAGAACTCGGCAGCTTAGGATGACCTAGTGCTTTCAAGCACGCTATCCCCTCCACCGAAGGAAATCGCCGGCAACCAGCCGGCAGCATAAGCAAGCGCCAACAGCGCTAGCTAGCTACGAGCAAACTTGTCTGACGGCATTTCTCTTACAGGTCGTGGGTTCTTAACCCCCCCTCTCTCCTGGAATAGTACCAGTACCTCAACAGGCACTAGGCCTTTCCCATCAGCCCCTAGCTCGGCCTCACTCCCGAGGTCTTTGTCAGGGCGCATCCATACATGTGAACCAAAATGTTCCCTACCTAATAAGAACCCCCAACGGTTAGGAATAGATACGTCAGCGTCAAGCCAGCATTCCGCGTTCCCCATCGCGCAGCGAACACGAAGCAAACAAGAATAAATAAATAAATAAGCAACACGAATCAGTGAAAAAAACATCGACTCGAACATGTCCAGAAGCGTGCCCACTCTTCGTCTCCCTGCCTGCTGCCTCTCCATCAATTAATGGAGGAGAGACTTGAAGACTCGGAGTCGCGGGACCAGCGCTCCAGCGTAAATAACTCCTCTCAGCTGCTGATACGCCGGGTTTTCTAGACACAATTGGCAGCATTGAACAAAGAGTTCAAATGCGAGGAGGCACATTCATTTGTGACCTATCCAGACTCGACACAAGGGTGAGGCTATCATCAAAGATAGATCTCGACAAATATATAAAAGCTGCTTCAAGAACTAAATACCCCGTTTGTAGAAGGACCAATAAAACGACTCCAAACAAGGAGAATCGTAATAAAAGGGCTTGACCCTCAACTGGATCCATCATATATACAGGAGGACTTAGAAAGTCTCGGTCACCGGTCCTGAAAGTGTCAAACATGACATCTGCAAGGACCAAAGGACCGCTGCCAATGTTCACGGCAGTCTTAGTCGATCGGACCAAAGAGCGCGAGGCAAGCAATATATCCACTCTTTGCTTTCACAAAGTAAAAGTAACGGAATATAGACGAATGCCGACAAACAAGGAAACGCGCCACAACAGACAGTATCTCACCCCAGAAAAGAAAAAAACCTAAAGAAAATAGGAAAACAAATGTCCCTTCTTTGGCAGTCCCAGTCGAGTCAGCTCCTGCTGCCAAGAAGGAAGGCACTGATCGTGTAGAGCCAGCTGTTCCAGCATCAGTGCGCCCCAAAAACTAACGACAAGTCAGCCTCAGGTACCACAGCCGTTAATAAAAACTCCAGGCAACGTAAGGCCCGGAATGTTAACAAGGCCTCGAAGACCGAGGACCTGTCTGTTCGAAACCATACACGAAAATCAAAGCGTCTCTATAGGCACTCAAGAGATGACAAATATTCCCAAACAGGGAATGGATAAAGTATGCCAGACACCTTCGAAACCCAAATTGGAGAATAGGCGAATAGTCACTGCTAATAAATGCCTCTGTTGGAATCAATGCCAACATATGAGCAAGAACCGGATTCAAAATTAATGCACAAATTCAGACACATAGTAGATAATCTCTACTATGAAAAATACAAAGGCCCAACTAACTTGGCTCTGACATTACTTTGGGATGAAAATGACCAATATGTCGGATGGGACCTAGGCATTGTCGAAGGATATAGCTGCAGGAAATCTGATATGTATCCACTGAAAAATAAACGACATGCAAGGACAACACAGTCAAAAGACGAATGGATAAACCCACATCGGTCGTAATGTCTGAGAAGACGATAACTCTCATTTAGGCGGATTTCGGTCGGCTATCCGCCTTAAGAACCGATCTAAAATGAGACAAATAGGTTGTTGCCGGCCAGCCACCTCTAAGAGCCGGAAGGCCCTGACTAATTTTGGTCACATTTCGGGACACATTTATTAGATTCAATCCTATTCTGCCAAGCTGTTCGCAGCTTCGATGGGTTCCCTTGGCATTAAGACAAATATCGGAATAGGTCATTTAATTCCCATCAGTAAATTAACATATGTCCGCGCGCCGTGCCGAGCGGTTAAGGTAGGAAGCCTTGGCGCAGAGCTACGGGACTTGCGCTGGTTCGAGTCTCCAGGGGGGAAGAAATTTTCTCATGGTATTTCGGCCAGTATGGGACCGGTGCCCACCCAGCATCGTGAGGCAATTGGGTAGCTACAATAAGTAGCGGCTCCAGTTGAGGAACCAGCTATAACGGCTGGGGGACTCGACATGCAAACCACATGTCACCCCTACACTGGCTGTTGATCATCTACCTCTGTGATTGACACATGTGGATGTGAAGGGCCAGCAGCCGGCTGGTAAAAGGGCAACCGCTGAAAAGTGGAAAGACCCTCAATCGGAGAAATTAACATATTCCCAAACTATTCTAAATTCTAAATTTTATTCTCAAAATATTAAATGTATAATCTCTTTAGAAACATTAAATAACACAATTATATTATTAAATAAAGCCCTCTACTAAGGTTTCGGAGGTTCCCTTAGTGCTAAGGTGAATACGGGAGTAGTCCCCTAGAACCCCACCAGTAAATTCATTAATTTCCTATCGATCGGGTAAAGTGAGTGATTGGAGGATTTCATTTCAATTTGGAGCTCAAGCTGCTGCCTTCGGAACATATAAGCGTGCCAACTTCAAAAGGTCCACTACGAAAACATAGAAAAAATACCAAATTCAAAATGGCGCCATACAGTATCCATCGCGGTGAGACCAATGAGGCTCTCTGATTGGCTCACGGGATACTTTACAAAAAACCGGAAATAACAATTTAACAACATTTAAAAAATCAAAACATCATATTAATCAACTTTACTAGCAAAACCACGCGTCTAAAATATATAAAATATTATTACCGAAATTCAAAACATGAAAAAAATCGATCGTGCCATTATAGTATCCATCGCGGAGACCAATGATTGGCTCACGGGATACTTCACAAAAAAGCTAAAAATAACAATATTAATTATATTCTAAACCATCAAAACACTATTTTAATCAAATAAAATAGCAAAAAAAGTCTTCAAAATATATAAAATATCAATATCAACATTAAGAACATAACAAAACCGGTCGCGCCTCTCAACCAATCAGCGTTAAGCTAGCCTCGCGTAGCTATTTGACTGAAAGAAAGCTGCTCACCGACGTAAAAATAATGGAATTAAAAGAAAACATCCACAAAAAATATCACAACTAAACATTAAAAAGTTAAATACAATAAATTATCAGGAACGGAGCCGGGGACATGGCTGCTGCTGGTCAACAGCCTTCATATTATCATGCATCATCAATTACTAATTACTCAGCTTGCCGGGGCAAATGGACTCGGAACTCGGGGCTCACTCACCAGTGGGCCGAAGAAATGCTCACCACCTGTTATTTTTATAGCAGGTCGCAGGGCTTTTCATTTTGACTTTAACTTTACATAATAGCATGCATTTCCATAATTAAGCCCATGTTTAATTTATTTCGTACCTCATTCGTATTTGTAATTATTGTTTCTAGGTATATGAAATCACTCACTTCTTTGTCATTAACTGTCCATTTTCATTGCATAATGTGTTTGTGTGTGTGTGAACATACATTTAGTTTTATTGATGTTTACGTCCAGTTCCAATTTCTTAGTGTTAGACCTACTGAATAGAGCGTGCGTGTTCTCTCTTGGTATCTCCTCACTATCGCCTAATAATACATCATCAGCTTAACTCAACAGGGTGTTAATGAATAGCACCGACAAACTTTCAGGTATTGTAGTGGAGAGTTAGACGAACAATTTGAGATAAGGAACTTGGGGTGGTGTGAAGCCAAATTTTGAAGTTATATGACTTTTTTAAAACTGGACGTTTGTACTCATTAATCAACAATGAAGCAAACTATGAATATGGTTTGTCTTGGGAATACTTCAGTTTCTGCTCCAATAGTAGGTTACCCTAGTTTTAATTGCAAATATAACAGCATTTTCAAATTTTGAGCCCCGAAGTTATGGAAATTTCGTCTTTCGGTAAGAGCCAGTGCGCCACTGACCGTCTGTATTTCGTTTCCCTCTCATGCAATCCTATGTATTAGATGTCTGATATTTCAAATGTCGTTCGCAATAATAGCTCAGTGGATAGCATGCTTACCAATGAATGTTGTAATGCCGGGTTCAAATCTCCCTTTTTTTGGTTTTTGTATTTTTATTTCCTTTCTTATTTTTATTCGGAGAAGGATATTTCTTTTGTAGTTACTTAATTGACTTTCAGGTATTCTAACGCATTACTATTTGTTTTTAATTAAACTAGGTGCGTGATTTGTTTACATCAAAAGCACAGTTAATTGTTTTTAAATACTATACCAACTGCCCATGCGCGTGCCCGTAATACTGCTTCACTACTGCTATGAAACTTATAGGAACACCTTCTCACTTTGACAGGAATGTAAGGAACCATCTGGATAATGTCTTCCCTGGACGTTGGATTGGTCGCGGCAGTCCTGTAGCGTGGCCTCCACGTTCACCTGATCTCACTCCTCCAGATTTATTGCTATGGTGACACCTTAAGAGCCTCGTTTATCAGACTCCAGTCGACTCAGATGAGGAGTTACTGGCGAGAATTTTGGCTGCCTGTGACGAAATCAAAAATGCTCCAGGAATCTTTGAAGGAGTGCGAGCATCATTGCTGCGCACGTGCAATTTGTGCTTATTCCATCAAGGGCAACATTTTGAATAGTACCTATGATCCTGTTTTTGAAGCAAACATGAATAAAGATATTTTATTTTTCTGTATGCTTAAACCATCCCTCCTTTACTAGTGTATTGTAATATAACAAGTTTTTTTCATTTATTATTATTATTATATTATTATTATTATTATTATATTATTATTATTTTATTATTATTATTATTATTATTATTATTATTATTATTATTATATTATTCCTGAATTTTAACATTTTTTACTTTAAAATAAAATATGAATACGAATTTGATTTCCTTTATTTCCTTTATTTATTTGTCCATTGGCAAGTCAAACAATAATAGACCTTAACATAATTATTTATTAATTTAGTTATGTATTTCCTTCATATTTCTGTTAAGTTTCCGCGTCATAACACTTGATGCTACATTCATACAGTATGATGTAGCCTGAAGTAATGGTTACGCTAATGCATAAAATAGCCTTGTTTCGACCAAATGAACCATGCGATTTTCACTTACGAATACTTATTGTACAGAAGTTACCTAGAGTGCTTTACAGTATTCCTTCTTTTACACTAGTACAGACAATTGTCATTTATTACTTTATTACTTTCCTTATCATACTAAATAAATTCTACAGTATTTCGTACTAAATTTCCAAACATATTACACAAGAAAGGAATAATATAAACAAATAAAAATAAAGGTCAACATGTCCGAGGTTTTGAACCTTGAATGATATTTCATAACTGGCACGTTACCACTGAGCTAAATGGTCTCACGAAATCAAGCTGCAAAAGAAATCTACATTATGGAACAGCTTGTCAACGAAATTTTCGAAATATTGTCAGTGGCGTACTGGCTGCTCCAACCACATTTATTATTATAACTTGCAAATTTGAACTTCTAGACTACAAGTTGCATATCTCAAATTGTTTATCTAAGACACCTCTACAATACCTGAAAGTTTGTCGGTGTTATTCATTTACAGCCTATATATACACACACACACACACACACACACACACACACACACACAGAGTGTCCCAGATTGATGTATACGCTCTTTGAAACGTTATTTCTCAGCAACGAAATGAGGCAGAAATACAATGTTTGTTGTGTTTGATCCACAAGGCCCTGGAAAAGCATAGTAACACGTTCATCGATCTTCACGTCTTTATAAACAACAATGGCAGCGAGATTATCATTCGATGAACGTAAGTGGATACTGAAGTGTTATTGGAAAGTGGAGAATGTTGTTGAAGTGCAACGACGTTGGATGGTTGGATTTGGGACACCACCACCAACAAGGGTAACAATAACAAGAATCCGAGACAAGTTTGAAGACGATGGAACGGAGCAAGATGTGTTGAAAGGTCGGTGCGGAAGAAAGAGACGTTTGACTGATAACGAGAGTACAGTTGCACGATCCTCAAACAAGTGAGTGAGGCAATGTTCTCGTGAGATTGGTATCAAGAAAAGCAGTGTTCATCGAATTTTGCGGGGCCAATAATGGAAGCCTTATATTTCGAGACTTCTCCACGCACTAAATGAGGACGATCCAGATAGAAGACTGCAATTTTGTGAGTGGTTCCTGCAGAAGTGTGACGAAAGTGAAGGGAAGATTTTCCAGACTCAATTGTTTGGTCAGATGAAGCCACATTCATACTTAATGCACAATTAATCTACATATTTGTATGCACTGGGCTAACCAAAACCCAAACATCATTGAAGAAAAGACCGTCAATCTTCCAGGAGTATCGATATGGTGTGGTGTGTCTTCCCGAGGATTAATTGGGCCGTATTTGTTCCAAGGGACTGTTACGGGTCAAACTTACCTGGAAATGTTGGAAATCATGTTTCCACGTATTGAAGGTCTCGTTGAGAATGAAAATGAGGTTTACTTCTAACAAGACGGGGCTCCACCTCAATTTCATGTCGATGTGAGAAATTTTCTTGATCGCACATTAAATGACAGATGGATAGGACGAAGAGGGAGTGCTACGGAGTTCCAGCCTCGATCTCCTGATATAACCCCTCTAGACTTCTTTCTTTGGGGAACTGTAAAGAACACGGTGTACGCCACAAGACCACAAATACTGGAGGAACTGAGAGATCAGATTGAACATGCCATCAATGACATTACAATAAAAATAATCCAAAACGTGTGTCGCTCTGTTCAACGTCGTTTTTGGGAGTGTACTGCGGCAGGAGGTGAGCTTTTTGAGCTTGTACGGGCTTAAGAAATAAAACACGACAAACATTGTATTTCTATCTCATTTCGTTGCTGAGAAATAACGTTTCAAAGAGTGTATACATTAATTCGGGACACTCTGTATATGTATAATAGAATACATTATAATACAAAATAATCACTGTGGGTCATATGATGGGAACATTGTGGCATGAGTCTATAATTTTCTCTGGTAGAAAGTTCATGAGATTATTGTACTAGAATAGATTTATTTGAAAATGATTTACCCAGAAGTCATTTATGGAGAGATAGTTTTCTGGCGGTATATGACCCGAATCTGACTACTAATGGCTTATAAGGAGTCCTCATGCTGCCCGCGAAATTCAAAGGAAGCAATATGAGCAACTCATCAACACAGTATGTGTATATATATGGGGCACAATATATTTTCAGTTTAAATCTACATGGCCTAACACATACTAGATTGAAATTTTATAAAACATTGGCAGTTCCTGCATTACTTTATGGGAGCGAAACTTGGGTAACGACCAAAAAATTATAAATTAGAATACAAAGCGTAGAAATGAACTTCCTTAGAAGAACAAGAGGCTGCACATGATTGGAACTGATAAAGAATGAATATATAAGAAAAGAGTTAAATATATATCCACTGGATGATAAAATCAAAGAATACAGATATAAATGGTTTAGACATGTATAAAGAATGCATGTACAAAATACCAAAAGCAGCATTTACATACAAGTCAAGGGGTTCCAGGAATGTAGGAAAAAGCCGACAGCACAACTGTGGTTACCCTTGGCTTGTAATTCAGTTTAAGTTTGAGTTAAGGGCTTCCCTGGCACTTCATTATCATTTATCACCCATCATATCATCGAGGTAACGTAACTCCACCACCCAGGTTGCCCAACCTAAGAAATGGGTTACAATTCCGCTAATACCAGGGGAGAAGGGCAGAAATGTCATACAAGATAACCTGGTGGCATTGGACAAAAAATAAACTGAGAGAAGTTGGGATGCCAATATTTGTGTATTGCATATTGTTTGTCTGAGTTAATAAAATCCTGCACTTTATTCTCAAAGTAAACAGAGGATATTTCGAGTTTGTGGCCTCTGAAATGTTACAAATTCTTTGGATAAACTACACGTCCATTAATTGTAGTTAATTTTTTATTCGGAACAATTGATACTTAATTAAAGCTTTCAATTTACTCTGACAAACAAATGAATACTTGAAACAGTTAAACAAACGAGAAACACAATTTGGTTTCTCAAACCGTTAATCAAGTCGACAATGAAATTTCCATAATCTATCAGAATGT
>JASPKZ010002928.1:0-73480 GCA_030220185.1 Diploptera punctata
AAACTCTCCATAGTGGAGGGTGAAACACCATGGCTTTATAGCCCAGAATCTTCTAATGTCATGAATATCTGCCATGAAAGGCTGCATTCTACAATATGTATGAAAACTATATATGTTGTACAATCACACTAAGGCAGACTACCTGAATTTTTTCCTGTCACATTGGAGTGAAGTAAGACAAGGTTGTTTGCTGTCACCATTGTTATTTATATTGGTCTTAGATGACATAATACCAAATGCATTTAAACCAAAGATATAGAGGGATTCAAGAAGATCTGAACAGTAGGCTTGAAGATCTAGAATATGCTGACGATGTTCATTTATTGGCATCCAGATTCTCTGGCATCGAAAGCAAATTAAGAGTTCTGGAGAAGGCGCAGCAGACACAGCTCAACCGTGCCTGAATAAACAAAAAACCAAAATAATGAGAGTAAATAATGTAACGGAAATGTGATTGCAGATCACTGGTAATGAAATAGAAGAGATAGCCAAATTCCATAATTTAGGAGGCAGCAGAATATAAAAAGGAGGACCAGAGTAAGATATTAAAGATAGAATTAGAAAATCAAAAGCTGTATTCTCAAAATTTGTCACCCATATGGAGATCTAAACAAATCTCAACTATAATTAAATTAAGACTATTTAATAGTAATGTGAAAAGTATAATTCTATATGGGTATTATATAGAAAATTGCAAGTATATATAAACAGATGTCTGAAATTTATTTTAAGAATCTGGTGGCCAAAAACCATATCAAATGAGGAATTATGGAAGATAACAACACAGGATGAGATCTGGATGAAGATGAAATATCGCAAATTGAAATGGATTGGATACACTCTCAGAAGAGTTCTACACAGTGTGCCAAAGAGAGCACTGGAATGGAATCCATAGGAATTGTCTAAAAGAAAAAGAAAAAAGTGGAAGACCAAAAATTATATGGTGCAGCACTGTAACAATAGAAACTGAACAAGGAAAGCTTTGGAATAAAGCCAGAAATTTGGCAAGAAACAGAGTCCAGTGGTTTGCTTTGACAAAAACCCTATGTTTCCAAGAGGAGTGATGTTCTCCGATGAGTCATAATGTGAATTCTGTAAAAAAAAAAAAACAGAAAAATATTAATGAAACAAATTATGGGAGACATGTTTTTGAGTAAAATAAATGACAATCTAATCCCTTCTTGTAGATCTGCAGTAACTGGTGACCTGAAACAAAAAGCAAACAACATATTAGCATATGAATGTGGTTTGAGGAAGATGCATAATCCATCGTCCTCTTTTTATGCAAGACACAGCTATATAACCATGCCTTGCAAACCACAGACCACCCTGCACATAAGCACAGATAGGAGTGATAGAGTCCAGCATCATTGTCGACTTCTTAAACATAAACCCTACCTAAACTTACACTCTGGCCGACAAATGATGCCTGAAATGCAATATCGTAACAACAAAGATCCTTGCAGCAGACCAGGAGAGACGTGGGTCAGGTGGGGACTTACCTGGTGGACTACATCTGTCCTAGTATGTGCACAGATCATGATGGTTGCAGCATCATTTCAATGATCATAGCAGCAGGTGCGCAGAGATGTAGTTCAGGGGGGGACTTGCCTGGACTTCATCAGTGCTGTTTAGTGCGCAGACCAGGTGCTTGCAACATCATATCTACGAAGCTCCTAGCACCATACTCGCAGAGACATAGCGTCAGGGGGGAACACCCTTTGCTATGTCAGTACTCGTTCAGTGCTCAGATCTTTTCCCTGAGAGTCAGCGAGATCTGCAAGTACCAGACCAGCCAAATTGTTAGATCCAGAAAACAGAATTATTTCATTCCATAATCTGGATTTGGTTTAGCTCTGTTTTAACCTGGGCATTAGCAGCATTAAACCAGAAGCACTGACACTCGTACGCGCAATGTACTGCTGTGCGTGGTTGTCTGTGGTTTTTTCTTTTCTTTTCTCTTACTATTCGATGAGGATATTTCCCACGATGTTTGTTGTTTTCCAACGATGGAAGGCTGCTACATGGCCTCGGTCAACACCGAGACCGTTTTCACCCCTTAAAAGGGGCCCTAACTGCCATTAAAAGACTAGCTATCTACACCACATCTGCAAACAAAGAAATGCACACATTATAACACAACATATTGAACCATTAAAGGCACAAATTGAATAGTTGCCCTGAGAAGAGCTCTAACCCACAAGTTACAAATTGTTGGGGGAGGGGGAAGTATAATGTTCATTTTGATGCCATTACCTTTATTATATCATATACATTTTAATCTCTCATCCTCTTGAAATCATATACAGCCAATATGAATGCAAAATAACATGCTACTAACTAAATATTAACAATTTAATACAGAATTTAGTGCAAAAGTGATCTATCTCTATAGAGTGGAAAAATGATCTAACACATATTTAAATAAAAATGCTATAATAAGAAATAAAAATACATATTAAACACTGATTCAGTTAGAAAAAATTCTAACTTAATCAGTTTTCAGTATTCATTTTCCATTTAATGTTATTTTGTTACATTCTTTGTGTCTTTCTTATTTTCACTCAATTTCTCTAAGATTCTGATTAGAATTCACGGAACTGTGGTGGAATGAATTTGCACATGTGCAATAATTGTTTTTCTGTACTGATACTCATGGCTTGACTAAGTGCTTCTGCCATTTTGTTACATATAGATCACTATTCGCTTGAAAGCCAACTTTTAAAAATAAATAAAACTGGTCTGGAAGAGAGTGTAGATAATTTTACATGCACCATACCATGATACTCTCCGGAAAGATCACTTATCCACTGAAAACTCAAGAACCACCACAAAGCTGGGACAAATCCATTGTAATATAAATCTTCAAAAAAGGAAGTCGCCAATTCTAAGATAACTATCGTGGAATTAGCTTGTTGAACTCTGGATATAAAATTTATGCTAATATAGTTAAGAATAAATTGAAAAAAAAATTATGAAAATATAATTGGAGAAGAGCAGAATGGATTCAGAAAGGGTAGATCTTGTATAGATGGATTCTTCACTTTAAAACTACTATTAGAAAAGCACAAGGAATTCAATATAGAATCTCGTATCGTCTTTGTTGACTTCATAAAGGCTTTTGACAAAGTAGACAGAAATATATTATTACAAATTTTAGCTGATGATAACGTTCCACAACAATATATTACTAATATCTTCAACATCTATAAAGATAATGAAATCTCTGTTAAACAAGATGGCGAACTATCTTCTTGGAAAAAGATCAACTCTGGAGTAAGACTGGGATGTGGACTTTCACCAGTGCTTTTCATTATATATATGAACAGAATAATAAATGAATGGAGGAAAACACAACGGGGTTATGTACCCATCAATAGGAACCTAGATGCTATTCTTTTTGCAGATGATTTAGCTCTTCTGGCACTTTCCGAAAAATGATTTACAAAAAATAGCTGCCAAATTTAATATGGAAATATCAATTAATAAAACTAAAATTATGGCATTTCATGGGCAGGACCCCATACAAAGTAAAATCTGTCTCCAGAATAAAATTTTAGAGAGATCTAATCAATTTAAATATCTTGGATATTATCTCTCTATCTGGGATGAAAAGGATATCTCTGAAAAAATTACTAGTTATAATAAAAGTTTGGGAATTATTAATCAAGTTATGAAACCATCCCTTGTACAAAAAAAAACACCAGATTACGTTTATATAACACTTTGGCTAGACCAGTGTTGACCTATGGTAGTGAAGCATGGACACTAAAAGACAACATGAAAGCAGAATAACGGCTTGTGAAATGAAATTCATGCGCAGAACAGTGGGTTACACCAGATGGGATCGGAAAAGGAACACCGATATCTTAAAAGAATTGAAGACTACGCCAATTTTGGAATATATTAAACAGTACCAACTAAATTGGAAACACCATCTTGAAAGAATGAGTTCAAATCGGATCCCCAAAGCTGTTTATAATTATATACCAAGAGGACGAAGATCTCTGGGCCGTCCTATGAAATGCTGGAGGGAAAATTTTCTATAGGATCGTAACAGGCCTTGGCCTAATACTTGGAAGGAAGAAGAAGAAGAAGAACTCAACTTTCAAATGTTTGTGGGTTAGATCACTTTTCGGGGAAACTGTTCAATTAGTGATTTTCTTGTATTCTTTGTAAAAAGTATGTAAAATGTAATTTTCCTTTCTCCTAGTGAGTATTGGTCAATAAAATATATACCTGTAATTCCCATGTAGGGACAAGGGTCCTACATAGACAACCTAATTTAGTAACGCTTATTTCCCTAAAGATCCTAATGAGTGAAATGTGTTTAGGACATTGCCTTAAAGAGGCACCTAGTAGGCAACTAAAGTATTAAAATATAACATAAAATTCTTTGCAGATCACCTCATATCCTGTCTTCTATTTAGACCGGTTTTGTAAACTTAGTGGTTATGCCTTCTGTAGTCATACAACCAATGTTCTTTTGTCCAGAAGCATGCTTCTTACTCAATCTGTTGTTGGACTGATGAACCTCCCAATTGAATCAACTTCCATGGGAATTTCAAAATGAATTAATTTTTCTTTCTTACTTTTTCAAAATATTAAGAAAAAAATTAATTGTTTTTTAATTTTTCTTCTTTTTTTAGTTTTTTTAGTTTTCAAAAAACTAAAAAAAGATAATTTAGGATTTTTTC
This sequence comes from Diploptera punctata, assembly GCA_030220185.1. Lineage (NCBI taxonomy): Eukaryota > Metazoa > Arthropoda > Insecta > Blattodea > Blaberidae > Diploptera > Diploptera punctata. The sequence continues at coordinate 4,698 of JASPKZ010002928.1, forward strand.
TTTCATAATTTTTCTTACTTAAAAAAAAATAAGTAAGAATTAATGAATTTTGAAATTCCCAGGAAGTTGATTTGATTGGGAGGTTCATCGGCCCACCAACAGATGAAGTAAGAAGCAGTGCTCCTGGACAACAGAACATCAGTGATGCAACTACTGAAGATGTAACCAATAAAGTTTCTAACCTGGTCTAATTAGAAGATAGGATATGAGGTGAGGCGTAAAGAATTTTATTTTAAATTTTAAATTAAACCTCATAGTGATATTTCCTATAAAAGTTCAACTAAGATATTATTTTAATGGGAAAAGTGGGTCCCTGGATGTTATAGATTCACAATTGGACTCTCTAAAACAATGAGGTGTAGGAGTTAATTTAAACATTGTTCTAGCAGTCACAATTTTCAATGTATCACAATGAAACTCAGTATATCTTACTAAAATAAACTGAGGTAGGTATTATCCAAAAATTAGCAAAATCTGACAATTAGAAATGGATATTTACCTGAAATCTGAAATTAAAAACTGAGTGGCAACTGTCATGTTTGGTTTGTTTCAGCATGTATCATACAATTTAATTAACCTTCAATATTTCATTTATTAAGGCATAGCAACGCATGCCATGTATTAGCTAATATATATATATATATATATATATATATATATATATATATATAATAAAGTAACTCCATGATGCCCTTGGTCTACCAGGCTATTGCTGTAATTTACAAAGTGGATGACTTCCCAGCCGTTACTGTTGGTTTTCTTAACCTGGAGCTCCACATTGCTCATTATGTTGAGTGGGCACTGGAATTTTATGAGAATTTTTTTCCCTCAGGGGAATTTATATCAGCACATGTCCCGTTGCTCTTCACCAACGCATCATATCTTAAACTAGCTACACATGATAGGCTATATATATATATATATATATATAAATATGATTAAGAAAGTTTTCTTGGAAAAACAGTAGTTTACCTTTCCCGATACTTTTCTAAGTCCTACAGAATAACAGTGCATATGCGCATGAGTTTATAGAGCTATCACTAGTTGGAACCACATATCTTTGAAGTCCTACAGAAAGTTTATAGAGCTGTCGCTAGATGGCAGCATGTGACTGCAAAATTTGTATAACCAACCTTTGAAATAAATTCCCAAACGTTTATAATAATGGATGTACATTAACTTCTCCCTTCCTAACCTAACAAAATAAATTATATGCATATTATTTACTGAAGTTTAGACTAACACTAACCTAACAAAATAGGTTAAATGAGTTGTTGATGGTGGAAAGATTGTAAGAGGAGAGAAAATAGCAAGTATCAGAATATTGTCTAAGAATGTCGTAATGTTGTGTTCCGCATAAATAAATAAATACATAAAAATTGTAAAAGAATGTTATAAGCATCATTGAAAAATGTTAAAAATATTAAAAGATACTAGTAAAGACAGAAGAAGTACAAAGAGTAACAGTACTACAAGAATATACTGGAAAATCTAGGGAAAGGTAATCTACTGTTGAACCAGTTTCTTAATAATTCCTTGATAATGACATGTGTGATCATGTTAAAACGTTGGAATCAGTGACCAGAGGCCAACCTTAAATCCATGATGCAGAAAACCCAAGAAATCTTTCTTAATCATTCTTAATATCCGCGACAATCTACTATATATATATATATATATATATATATATATGCATAAAAAGTGACATATACAGGCCTTTGGAGGCCTTTGAGGTACTAGGAGTTTCCCATCTTTATAGACTATCAGCACGAGATGTCAGCCATATTGTCAACCCTGCTTGAGGTCCGACTTTACTCTCAGAACAAACGTCTGGTACTAATTTCCGTTAGAGGCTAAGTCGACCCCAGGGGGATGGTACAGTCAGAAGGTTTGGGCAATTTTAAAAATCCTGATCCCACTGGGAATCGAACCCCGACGGTCCGGCTTGTAGCTTATTGCCTTAACGACTATGCTACGGCATGCTCCCATACATATACATACCTAGGTATTATAATAATGACCTAAGCCTATTACGAAAATAATTATTTTGGTGATCAAGTTTTAACCCAGCATTTGTCTTTGCAATTGAGAAAAACCTGTCAGTTTGTGGTCAGCACCGGGGCTTGAACTCTGAACTTCCCAAAAACAAAATTCAAAACGCTGTCTTAACAGAAAAAAACCTCAGGTTGATCTGAACCCCGGACTTCAGAATACAAGTCTCAAACTCAGGTTGACGATTGAGAAAACCTTAAAAAAAAAAAGTCAGGTTAGAGTCGGGACCGGGGCTTGAACTCGGATTGGTCGGTTCCGCGACTTGAACGCGGAACCTCCCGAAAACTAGTCTCAAACATTGCCTTAATAATTGACGAAAAGCAGAAAAAAAGTGTCTAGTTGTGGTCGACACCGGGATCTGAATTCGGTACCTCCCGAATACTATTGATGCAATAATAAGGATTTTTTCTACTAAAATTAGAATGAAGCCCGGTAAAATACCAATGTACAATGCGGTATATTTAGTGAAATATTTACCTTGAATCGAACCGCCATACCTCCTGCTGTTGTGCATTCTAATTGCATCCAAAATTTCGGGATTCGACGGAATAATTCAAGCCAGAACATTTAAAAATAATCGCGTTTTTCGGACCCGTCAGAACAGCAAAAAAGGCGCTCATTTTGAAATCTTCTCTCCGATGACTAAAAGAGCGGTCATTTTGTAATATCCTCCCTGATTGGTTGATAACTAAAGAACGGTTGTTTTAAAATCTTTTCTGTGATTGGCTTATTACTCGAAGGTTCAGAGCATAAGTAAACTAAGTCCAGCATGTCATTTTTGGATTAAACAAAATGTTTAAAATCACTAATCCATAATGAATTCTCTTTACAAACTCGCCTGACATTTTAAGCAAATAAGAAAATAATATATATCCACACAACCTGCGGGTACAACAATACGATTTACAAAAAAAAACCATGGCGCGACATGCCTAGAATACCCTTGGCCTACCAGCCGTCTGCTGGCTTCGCATCCACATGTGTTAATCACAGAAGTGTACGATCATCCAGTCAGTTTAGGGATGACCTGGTCAGCATGTCGGGTCCCCCAGTAATAATAGCTAGTTTTTTCAATAATACCCGTTAATTACTTTAGCTACAAACATCTTCACGATGCTTGTTGGGTGCCGGCACCATAGTGGCGTAAATTCTAACTTACTGGCACCATCGAACCCGTAGGTTCATGGCAACGCGGACATAAGCTCTCCATATATTCTTATCCTGAGCTAATGTTTTCCAATAATTCCCTGTATAATCTAGTTCCCTCAAATCATGTTAATATCATTCTCCCACCTCATTCTTGGTCTGGGCACTTTCCCTCTGGTTTTTCTACAAGAAGCTCCCATGCACGTCTTTCATTCCCCCATTCGTGCCACATGTCCTGTCCATCGCAGTCTACGAGACTTAACTGTTATTATTACATCTGGCTTCCTATAAAGACGATTTAGTGCACTGCTATGTAGTCTTCTCCATTCACCTATGTGTTCATCTCTCTTTGGTCCAAAATTTTTCTTAAGAACTTTATGTTTCACATCCATATAATATGACTGCTAGAACTACTTCTCTCAAATCATGGCTTATATATATATATGGAATGATAAGAAAAATAAATGCCTGGACGGGATTCGAACCCGGATCTCACACACACACACATATATATATATATATACACACACACACACATGTATATTATGTTGGGCCTCGTCTTCAGACATAAAATGAAAACAGGATTTCTCCTCAACTTTCGAGTCATCGTTATAAGTAGAGGAATTTGTTTCTTATACTGGTATTGACTGTACTAGAGCTACGTAATATAAACATTAATAAGCAATATAAGGTGCATAATACAATAAAATATACTTAGGTTATGCATTGCTTACGAGGTAATGAAACGTTTTAAGACAAATAATGTCCTATCGCATGCGCTTTGTTTTCGTTTTGTGTGGCAGTTCACTACACGTGCGATCAGATAACGCGCAACATCAACTACCGATGTACTCAATAACTCCGCTTATTTAGTAAATGAAACATCTGTCTTTCTACATGACAGTTTGAATTGAGACTAGACTCTGCGTATTCTTGAATTAAACAAAGCTATGTATGTGATCAAAGAAGGTAAAGTTGCAATAAAAACCGCCAAGACCTAAATAAGGGCCAATATGAAAAAAACATCGAAAAGGGACGGATAAAACCTACCATTTTCTGGCCTACAATGACCCAAAATGTCCTATCGCATGCGCTTTGTTTTCGTTTTGTGTGGCAGTTCACTACACGTGCGATCAGATAACGCGCAACATCAACTACCGATGTACTCAATAACTCCGCTTATTTAGTAAATGAAACATCTGTCTTTCTACATGACAGTTTGAATTGAGACTAGACTCTGCGTATTCTTGAATTAAACAAAGCTATGTATGTGATCAAAGAAGGTAAAGTTGCAATAAAAACAGCCAAGACCTAAATAAGGGCCAATATGAAAAAAACATCGAAAAGGGACGGATAAAACCTACCATTTTCTGGCCTACAATGACCCAAAATGTCCTATCGCATGCGCTTTGTTTTCGTTTTGTGTGGCAGTTCACTACACGTGCGATCAGATAACGCGCAACATCAACTACCGATGTACTCAATAACTCCGCTTGTTAGTAAATGAAACATCTGTCTTTCTACATGACAGTTTGAATTGAGACTAGACTCTGCGTATTCTTGAATTAAACAAAGCTATGTATGTGATCAAAGAAGGTAAAGTTGCAATAAAAACCGCCAAGACCTAAATAAGGGCCAATATGAAAAAAACATCGAAAAGGGACGGATAAAACCTGCCATTTTCTGGCCTACAATGACCCAAAATGTACAGGGCAAGTCAAAATGTTGTGCAGGTTTTCAGAAATTTATTATGTGAAATGTAATGAACATATAATATTGTGAGACATATTGTATGAAAGGTAAACTCTCAAAGTTTTTTTTTTTTAAATATTCACAGATGTTCTATGTGAGCGCCTTTTGTTACACGACAGATGTCAAGCCGATATTCAATCTCCTGCCAAACTTTCTGTAGCAGTCCGCGGTCGATATCAGCAATGGCTGCTGTGATGCGGGCACGCAGTTCATGCAGTGTTGTTGGAAGTGGTGGTACGTAAACATGATCCTTTACAAGACCCCACATGAAGAAATCACACGGGGTTAGATCGGGTGAACGAGGTGGCCAATGAATGAGTTGTTGATCACCCTGAGATGCACGGCCTATCCAGCGTTGTGGTAAAGCCGTATTCAAATGGTCTCGAACACTGCCATGGTAATGTGGAGGGGCACCATCCAACTGCAGAATGAAATCTGGACTATCCGCTTCAAGCTGCGGAAGGAGCCCTTGTTGTAGCATATCAAGGAAAACATGTCCGTTCACAGTACGTTCATGAAAGAAAAAGGGCCCATAAACCTTTGCATGGGAAATGGCACAAAAGACATTCACTTTCGGAGAATCGCGTTGATGTTCCAGAGTTGCATGGGGGTTACCAGTTCCCCAAATCCTTACATTTTGTCTATTCACTTTTCCTGAAAGGTGGAAAGTCGCTTCATCACTGGAAACTACCCTCTCATGGAACTCATCCTCTTCCATTAATGCGAGAAAATCAACACAGAAGGACGCTCGCAAAGCATAATCGGCGGGTTTTAAGGCTTGAACCAGTTGCAAGTGGTAGGGTTTCATCTGTAAACGTTTCCGGAGAATCCGCCATACAGTTTTTTGTGGTAGTTGAAGTTCTGTCGCTCCCCGGTAGGTGGATTTCTGTGGACTCCGCACGAAGCATGTGCGAACGCGTTCGACTGTCTCTTCACTCGTCGACGGACGGCCAGTCGATTTTCGTTTACAGATACAGCCTGAATCCCTAAATTGTGTGTACCACTTACGAATGGATCTCCCATCCGGCGGGTCTTTATCGTATCTGGTACGGAAATGTCGTTGAACACTAGTCACAGAGTTGTTTACATGCTAATCAAGCACACAGAAAGACTTCTGATCCCCAGTCAACGCCATTTTCCTTTACTCCTCTGCTGTTGACATCTTGCGGGTGAACGCGGAACTTTAGAAGTGGACAACTAAACTTTGAGAGTTTACCTTTCATACAATATGTCTCACGATATTATATGTTCATTACATTTCACATAATAAATTTCTGAAAACCTGCACAACATATTGACTTGCCCTGTATTAAGTTGGGCCTCGTGTTCAGACATAAAAAGAAATTAGTATATTACGATGCGAGGTTGGGAAGTGGTTTTTACAGAATCGAGGAAAATTACAACATTCCACAAACGTGCGTTGTACATTATTTTTTGCGGGATGATGTTTTCAAAATAATAAGTAATAATCAAATAATTACATCTTTGTTGGAAATATGTGCGTTCATTATAAACAATAATGCTAACGTCAACAGTGTGGGCAATGTTTATTAGTTGAAACAACAGGAAGCCGTAAGACCAATTTAATGATGAAATGGTGGCAAGTACGTATTTATTGTTTTATATTTATTTCAAATAAAGTTCAGTTCATTTAAAATGCAGTGATTTGTTTCGTATAATGTATATTAACACTACCTTTTGGATATTTTTTTGTATATACATTGTAGGGCCTATGTAGTATACATAGAGGGCGTGTTTGTGATGAGTAATACTACAGTATTGTTATTTTTATTACAGTATAGTTTTTTAGGCTACAACTACGAATTGTAGGAAGTTGAGCTTTCAATCATGGTCGCCATTGCTGTAAGTACGACGAAACTCATTATCGCGCAAAAAAGGATTTTTCTTCAACTTCCGAGCCTTATATATTACATTGGCCAACAACGACGCTAGAAATCATTTGTTTCTCCGATCTAATATTCATAGGTAGTATAAAATAGTCACGGATTGTATTATTTTTCTTTTGATAACATTAAATTGTGTGGTATACAGTTAAATTTTCGACGAAACACACATGACGGCCGATAGTGCCAGTTTATATATATATATATATATATATATATATATATATATATATATAATGGATAACACGCTGAGGTACAGACTCAGAGTTCCGGGTTCGAATCCCATCCAAGCATTTATTTTTCTTATCATACCATATATATATATATATATATATATATATATATATATATATATATATATATAGGCTAGATTTTTTTTTTGTTTGGGTTTCAGGTAACCTCCCCCCCCCATTTCTAATGGATTTAGGATTTTGTAAAAAATATATTCTTCGTTTTATTATAATGAGTTTGGTCGCGAAAATTCTAAAATTGCAAGGCGTAGAGGGATTTTTAAATTATAGTTCAGATGAACGCCTGCTCCTAAAGCTCCAATTTTGCTAGTTAACGAACTCGACCTTACTTTAAAAAATATTTACTATATATCAAGGGAATGGAAACTCGAAGGAAAACCACAAGGTAAAGCGCTCGGTAGATAGGCCAAGAACGAAGTGAGCACAACAACATTAACCATGATTTGAAAGAGGTAAATTATACAGGGGACGATTGGAAAATTGTTCAGGATAGGGATACGTGGAGAACTTAAGTCCGCGAGGGCATGAACCTCCGATTCAATAGATCCAAAGAATTAGTTACATGTCTAGTTTGGTTATACTATACTTATTTTACTCGGTGTAGCTATAGCCTATTTTGTGTTTTTTTGAACCTAAAATTACTCACTGACAATATCGAACCCGTAGATTCATGGCTGCGAGGACATAAGGCCTCCATACATCCCTATCCTACTCTAATGTTCTCTAATCATTCCCTGTATAATCTACTTCCCTCAAATCATAGTTAATGTTATTCTCCCACCTCATTCTTGGCCTACCTACTGGGTGTTTTCCCTCTGGTTTTCCTATAAAAAGCTTCCATGCACGTCTTTCATTCCCTATATAGCCTAGTTTTACATATTTTCAGTTACATTAGCACGCATTTCCAGAATTGAGCCTATGTTTAATTTCTTTGTGCATCTCATTCCTTTTTGTAGTTATTGTTCCCAGATATTTGAATTCAGTCACTTCCTCAACATTTCCTATCACTTGTCATAGGCTGTCCATTTTCATTATATAATGTAAATTTGAACATATATTTAGTTTTATTGATATTTACTTCCAGTCCCAATTTTTTAGTGTTACTCTATTTACAAAATTCGTCTCATCACAGAGTTGTCATGACTCAATAACTTCGAAAAATTTTATCAGAGCAACGAAAAAAAAAAGTCAAACAAAATTATACTTTTTTCCCTTTGTACTCAATAAATAACATTTAATTTAGGTAATTTATTTTAATACCGAGCGAGTTGGGTCAAGCTGTAGCTGTTAATACTCGTATTGGAAGGTCCCGGGTTCAAATTCCAGTGCCAACAAACCTGATTGAGATTTTTCCTGGTTTTCTTCAAAACGACAGGGCATGTGCTGGGTTTTTAATTCACTAATTTTCATATTATTAATTGCAAAACATTTTAATGAAAATAAAATAATATTCAAATATATTAAATGAAAAGACGCTAGGTGACCTAGATGTTAAAGGCGTCTTTAAATAAAAAAAATATTTATTTCGTAATTATTCATCCATTTTATTATTATAATAAATATGTTACCTATTTTTAAAACTTATTTTACAATTTTATTGTTTCTTAAGCGCCTAAATACATTATTTGAGCCTATAAATTAGATGTCTAACAATGGCGGTTGTGTTAAGCGTTGTTGTGCATGTAGGTTGAATAAAAATGGCTTTCATAGAAGAAGCCTTTCTGCTTCACTTGTTCGATTACTACGCTATGAAAAAAAAAGCATCGATGCCGAATATAGTAATAGCTTTATCTGTAACATTTGAAGCACAGCAAACAATCTAAACAAACTCACTGGAAATATCGAACCCGTAGGTTCATGGCCGCGCGGACATAATCTCTCCATAAATCCCTATCCTGAGCTAATGTTTCCCTCAAATCATAGTTAATGTTATTCTCCCACCTCATTCTTGATCTACAAACCGGGGTTCTAAACAAATATATTTTAAATATAATTCTCAGTCGAGAAAGATATAGTTAAAGATAATTATTAAAATTTATATTATATTGTGTAGCTTTATCAGTAATACGAGGGCATGTAAAAATCATAAGTCAGTCATTTTGTCCCAAACTTATTTCGTGATAATGCGTCTTCTAGTGAGTAATGGATGATTAGAAACTATATTTACCAGAAATTTATAATAAACGCATCAATTATAAATAACCCAAAATGCAAAGCCCTCCAACTATATATATATATTTTTTTTTTTCGTTTTCTTTTGCTCTAAACTATATTTAAAGTAGTGATACAATTACTCCATGTTGGAAATATTCGTACTGATTAATTCTAAGTGCAACTTCATTAAATGTCACATATAAAGTGACCTAATTCAGCGAGGATACGAGTTCCTGTAAAATTTAGTTTTCTGTAGTTAGAGTTTTCGTATTAGCTGATTTATATTTAAATATAGTTCGTTACATAATACGATAAGACAAATTTTTCTATTATCGACATTTTTCGTAATATTATTGCTAGAGCATCTTTAGAATATTTAAGAATGTATAAAATGTAATACCGGTACATGAAATTATAATTTCTATTTATTTATATGAAATATATAATACTCACAAAAAAAATAAATTCTCTGCGTCATGAAGATATTTTTCTTAAAAATGCGGCACACAATAAAATCGCGCACAATACTTCTTCAACCTGTTGCATCAGCGGCCTCCAAAGTAGAAATAAGAATTGCGGAAGAAAGATTCTATATCCGGTTTCAAGAAGCACCCTATTGAATGTTGGGTAATTGAAAATAATATACTAGTCGATTCAGGGATCTTACGTCATTGGCAATTTCATTAGAGAAATTTTAAACACACCGCTATTGCGTGCCATCTATAATCCATAAGGTATTCTAATTTATTTGTAAGATGGCAGCACAGTTTTGATTTGTTGTTTTTTTTTTCCTCATTTCGTTTTTTACACACTGTTTTCCCTTCTTGTTTTTACCTTTTTCGTTAACTTTATTTTATTCTCACATATAAATACAAGGACAGGACCACACCCCCATACCCATGGCGGAGATTTAAAATCTCCTACCCCGCCGGGAATCGAACCCGGGTCGCCGGAGTGGAAGGTAGGGACTCTACCGACTACGGCCACGGCGACGGATGGGTGTTTATGAGCAACTAGGCCGAGGATTCCTGATAAAATACTATGTGGCGCGAAAAGTTAAAACTATTTCTATACAGCTGTATCACGTAACAGTATACATTATTTTATACCGTCTACATTTTGTTAACACTACAGAAAACCCAATAAAAATTATCACATATTTAGACATAATGCATGATATATAAAAGTTGTACTTTACAACATTCGGAATAACTCACTGACTCTGCCGAACCCGTAGGTTCATGGTTGCGCGGACATAAGCTCTCCATATATCCCTATCCTCAGCTAATGTTTTCCAATCATCCCCTGTATAATCTATTTCCCTCACAATGATGGATAATGTTATTCTCATTCTTGGTCTACCAACTGGGCGTTTTCCCTCTGGTTTCCCTACAAGAACCTTCCATGCACCTCTTTCATTCCCCATTCGTGCTAGAAGTCCTGCCCATCGCAGTCTACGAAACTTAACTGTTATTATTATATCTGGTTTCCTATAAAGACCATGTAGTTCATTGTTATGAAGTCTTCTCCATTCACCTACCCTTTCATCTCTCGTTGGTCAAAAATTTTTCCTAAGAAGTTTATTCTCAAAGACTCGTAATCTCATTTCCTCCCTTAAAGTAAGAGTCCATGTTTCGCATCCATTTAATATAACTGGTAGAATAATATTATATATTTTCAGTTTAACGTTTTTGAAAGGAGATGGGACGTCAAGAGTCCCTGTAATTCATAACAGCATGCATTTCCAGAATTGAGCCTATGTTTAATTTCTTTGTGCATCTCATTCCTATTTGTGATTATTGTTCCTAAGTATTTGAATTCAGCCAGTTCCTTAAAATTTCCCTCATTTGTCATTAGCTGTCCATTTCTATTATATAATGTAACTTATTTCTATGTGTGACCATGTAAAAGTTGTATCTTACAATATTCGACATTGTTCAACTTATTAAAATAATTATTTCCCTACAGATGTCATGAATGGCATGAGACATCTAGTAGGCAATTGAAGTATTATTAGGATGATGAAGGTCGTTAAATTTTTCCTTAGAGCCCTCTTTATTCAGGCTTAATGTTCTTTTACGAGTGTAAAAATCTTCAGGCTTGGATCCCACGGCTTAAAGTACATCTCGTGGACTTGCTTCTTGGATAATCCTTAAACATATGTGAAAGATCATCACATGGTTGCCAAATTAATAATTTAGTCGACGACCGCTGAAGTTTTCGGTTTGCCATCTCTCTATTACCAGCCTCACTGCATTTTCATTTCCAATTCATGCCACATGTCCTGCCCATCACAGTATACAAGTCTTAACTGTTCTTATTATATCAGGTTTCCTATAAAGATCATGTAGATCATTGTTATATGGTCTTCCCCATTTGCCTGTCTGTTCAACTCTCTTTGATCCAAAAATTCTAAGAAATGTATTCTCAAATAGCCTACTCGTAATATTTTCTCCTCCCATAAGAGTCTATTTTTCACATCCATGTAACTGGGAGAATAAAAACAAGAAGAGATAAGACACAAAATTATGAAATTAGGGAGACAACGGATAAAGAGAAAATAATTTTAAATGGTATGGAAAGACTACCACAGAGAATCTTAAGGCACAAGGAAATGACTACGAGGAAGATGGATAAACCAACTTACGAGAGAGGGGATACACATGTGAAGAAAAGCACGGGAGGATGGAGACAAATTAAGGAATATTTGGAGTCGACCTTCCAAAAGGAGAACATGATAAGAGGTTGAATAATAGTTGATCAGGACTCCTTGCATAAAACAATACAGACATTACAACAACAAAACAAAAAAGGACTTTTCATGGAAATAATCGCATATGACAACTTGTACAAGTGAGTTTCACTCGACTTGCGGTCACTAGCATGGGCAACGCGAGTTGATGACTCAATACTTGCAGTCACTTTTCCCGCTATCGGCCGCAGGTCGAGTGAAACTCGCTGTATTAATAAAACAACAAGATTAAAAATTATAGTTCATTTACTATTGATAATATATCCATATATAAAAGGTGCAGAAAAAAAACAAGTAAATACATTTTTTTTTAAATATAGAATTTTAATTATATGACGTAACTCCTGTATGCCAAAAATTTGAAGGTAAATAAGCCCATGAGTAAACTGTTTTACAGCTCTAAAAGATAGTCCTTTCCACGGAGAATTTCATGGCACTTCAAACTCCATTTAAAAAAGTGACTTAACGTGTATATTTCTGTACCCTTGTTATTCATTTAGTTTTGTTACAAACAACAAATTTGAATCCAGTGATAGGAACACAAAGAACTATTTTTTTTATTGCGCACTAGCTAATATCTGTCGTGCGCTGCTATGTCTAAATAAATAAAAAAATTATGTTTTTATGATAAGTTGAATAAGTAAAAGAAAAATAATTATAAATTTATATCGTAATTATTTTTAGATAGGCTACCCCGTGCTGATTACACGGCGTTGCCCGGGAATCTAGTTATCCTGATCTTCTCGGCATAAATGAGTTGAAAGACGAAAATTAATATGTTTTTGTGTTTAAGTAAAAGGACACATTTTATCGTAATTATTTTTAGAGATCCCGTGCTGATTACCCGGCGTTGCCCGGGAATCTAGTTATTCCGATCTTCTTGGCATAAATGAGCTGAAAGACGAAAATTAATGTGTTTTTGTGTTTAGGTAAAAGCAAAAATTTATATCATAATTATTTTAGATACAGTTACACAATAAATGGAACAGCCACTACATCGTTGTTACTGAGACAATTGTAATAATCTTGCGCCTAATCAGTTTGGAAAATAGGATTGACTTTTGTCTTCACGATCATCATAGGATTGACTTTGTTTACAGCAGTTTTAACTGGTGGACACCCTCCCTCTACATAATATAATTATACATTTAAATTGACGAAATAATGAAGTATATAAAATAACAGAATTGAATAAAAATCAATAGATAATAAAATAAAATGATTTTATTCATAAAAAACCGTTTTTTTGCATTAATTTGTTATATTTAAACCATGACACAATAAATGGAACAGCCATTACACCCTTGTTACCGAGACAGTTACAGACTTACGCCTATGTTTTGTAATCAGTTTGGAAAATATAATTACTTTGTTTACAGCAGTTACATCTAGTGGACTCCTTCCCTCTACATAATATAAATATAGGTAATATTTGACGAAATTGTGAAGCATATAAAATAATAGAATTGAATAGACATTAATAGATAATAAAAGGAAAAGTTTTTATTTATTAAAAACAGATTTTTACGTTAATTTGTTATATGTAAACTATAACACAATAAATGGAACAGCCATTACACGCTTCTCGCCGAAACAGTTACAGACTTTCACCTACGTATTAATATTGTTGTCAGTTTGGAAAACTGTTTGTTTACAGCCATTATAACTAGTAGACACCTTCCCTGTACGTTATATAATATTACATAATATTTTATGAAATTATGAAGTATATGAAATAACAGAATTGAATAGAGATGAATGCTTAATAAAAGGGAAAGTTTTTATTAAAAAAAAACAGATTTTTACGTCAATTTGTTATATTTAAACTATGACACGATAAACGGAACAGCCATGGCGTCGTTTTAACCGAGAGAGTGTCAGTGCAGATAATATAAAATTTGCAGAAGCTTTTTAACTTAAACTGCATAAAGTTGGTTGCGAATTTTGTAAACTTCATACCGGTAAATATTTAGTCCTAATATTTGGTATTACATTAATATTATTTTAGCTTGTATATTTAGTAATTTTTATGCTTAGTATACAGTGAATATATAGGCCTAATTATCATGGGATTAGCCAGCATTGGATTAAGGGGGTACCATTTTTTTTTTCGACTGTATACCTTCCGGGTACAAACGAACAAATACAAAATAGGCCTAGTACCTTTATTTTTTAAACCGCTGTGGTCTCGAGGTAGCGTGCTGCCTTGTCACGCAGCGGGCCCGGATTCGGTCCCCGGTCGGGACAAGTTTTCTAGGTGATGGTTTTTTTCTCACTTGTAAGACAAATTTCAGGAAACTTTAAGGCCAAAACGTTCCCCCAGCATCATCTGGCCATCATTATCATTATTAACATATTCATTAAGTTTAGCATTAAAGTATCTCCTGGCGCATCATTACTAACATCATCACTTATCCTATATCATCGGGACAGCGTAACTCCGCCTTCCAGGCGCCCCAAACTCAGAAGTGGGTTACAATAACGTCATATCAGAAGAGAATTCCAGAATGTCGAAATGGCAATGTGATGACTTTAAAAAAAAATTAACCTCAATGTATTTCGGAAGAAAACTACAGCGCTATTGAAGAGGAAATATGAAGAATAATAGTGAAATAATTCCAGAATTTTTAGGCATGGCTAATTGAATATTTGTCAAGATTACTTCTTAATTGTTATACTTAATTGTATTGAAACTATTAGCTACATTTTAGCTACCAATAAAGTACAATTACACACACAGTCAGACTCGCCTTTTCGTTTGAGAAAAAAAATTGAGTACGTTTTGTTTGAATTTTTCAATATCATTTTAATAAAGTTTTTTTTTGTGTAGACTGAGCATACATAGGCGATTTTCTATCATTGTAGATCGGTACCATGTCTTACCTCTTCTTAGGGTGCTGAAAGTGCGTTCAATCGACGCCGTAGTGCATGGTAAAGACAGGGATATTGTAATTGCTTTTTTGATGGATGGAAAAAAATCGCACTCGTCCACAATGTTAACAAAATGATCTTATTTAACCTTGCCACTTCCTTTCATCCACATACGATGCCATAGTTCAATTTCGGTGGACAACCCCTCGATTTTATAATACTCTGAAATTTTGCTCGCCGTTGCTTAAACATCTTTCAGAGATGTTTTTAGGTTTTTAGGGTGCAGCATTTGAAGTTCAGAAGCAGGACCCTGGGATTCTCCAAATCTGTCTGACAAACCTGTGTGGAACTAGTCCAAGTAGGGATTTAAAATGGCCACCTTAAAGTAATCTTCGGGATTACATTGTGGATTAGCTCGATGTGTCTGCTTATTGGATATTCTTGTTAGTGTGATTTCAACTATATAGCTCAGAAGCAATAATCTTCATTTCTTTCATGATGCCTTCGGAGATCTAATCACTTTTTTTTTGCGATGATCTATTACCATGCTTTTAAGGCTTTCAATATGGGCCGTGCATTTAATTAAATCTAAGCAGCGAATTAAAGACAGGTTCCAAATAAGTAGAATATTTTGCTATCAGACACAAACAAATGATGAAAGTACTCGTACTTCTACTTGCAGCAGCATGCAACTGATCAGCTTGTTTTCGGCTTGGTGCGTTTCCTTCTACTGCAAACAAATTCAGGCCGTTCATCAATTTCAAAAAGTGTTTAATAAATATCCCAATATTCTTATAGTTTTATGACCAACGTGTTTCGTAGAGCATATGAATGCTTGGGACATGCTGTCTTCTCAGCGGCGACTTTCGAAAAAAGCTTATAATATCCTTAATTGTAGCTATCATGTTTCTTACCTCGGGCAAACTATTTTGTGGCTCGCGCAGTAAAAGTAAATATCTTTGGGGGGGGGGGAACTCGCGTAAACGTTTCTGGAACCTGTTGTCTTTTCTGGCCATTGTCGAGCAGCCGTCATAGCCCTGACCGACACATTTCTATCTCTTTAAAAAGAAAAACTCAATTTCTGCAGCAATTAACTGGACGTCCATTATATTCAGTTCAACAAAGCCCAGAAACTCTTCTCGAAGTTTATTCAGTTTCTCATAAAAAACCGCACACCATAGACAATTGCTCCATTCCAGAAATGTCACAGCTTTCACCAACTAAAACACTGTAAGCGCTGGCATTTTTTACATCATTCGCAATCGTTTCTTTTACCTCAGAGTCACATAATTCAATCAATTCATTTTGAATTTGTGGTGAAAGGTAGGTAGCATTCTTGACGTTTATATCACGGCATCAATATTCTCCACTATATCATATCTCTGAAGACGCCTTCATCCAATGTTTACCCCTTACAGGAAATACAGCCACAGAAGATAATGGTATCCTAGATAGAAGATAAATATTTCAAGTTATCCGCCGCAATCTTCTTATTGCCACTTACGAGTTTTTGGCCAGGACACAATAATTTAACTATAATTAAACAAATGTAAGAGCAATAAATAATTTCAATTATTGAATCTCTTAGGGAACTAAAAAATAAAACAATTGTTAGTCATTAAATTCTCAGATTATAAATAAATAATTTTAGTGCTATAACAACCAGGACTTGAACAAAATAATTAAAAAAATAATGAAAAAAATTGAAAATATTCCGCATTTCATTACACTTAGATCCACTTAATTTCGCTTGGTCTTAACAACTGTCACTGGTCTGCATACCTTTTATATTAAGGGACAGGTTAAAATCTCATGTGGGCTAATTTTTAAATTTCCTAATTTTATTTTATTTTTGTTCTATGGAGTTATTTTCTTAAGTGTAAAGTTTATGATTATACAAATTAACGGTGGAAGGTTGAGATGATAAATTGTAAACTATCCGGGGAAAAAATAATATTGTAATGATACAAATTGTGTAGGTATTTACCAAAGAATTTTCTTATATCCATTTTTATGCATACACGCATTAATACACGTAGTTCAACGTTAAAACATGAGTCTAACAGAACCTTGGAGTAAATAATATGTCAATTGGATAACACTGGTCAACATGATTTTTGTTTCATGAGTTCAATAGTTGTACTTAATGCAGTTTTTTGATCGTGTTTTCAAATATGTATTCGGAATTTCTCCATCACCCACAGTTTTTTTTATTTCAATTTCAATTAATGTATTTAAATATATTTTTTTAATAAAACAAACATTAAAGGGATTACGTCAAAATCAAAACATACAGTGGTGTACCCTGACTTGCAATCTGCAATGAGACCAGTTCCACACTGCGAAGAATTGCCCATACCAAAACCTCCAGAACATGTGACATTAGATGAAGAGAGCTCAGATTCTGATGGAAGTAAGGAAGAAGAAGAAACGATTTTGGTGATACAACTTTTGAACAAAGCTGTTCATCTGAGCCTCATTTATTGACTCAAGAAGATCTTAACGATCTCATACGAGATTTAAAGTTATCCAAAAATCAGTCTGAAATGCTTGGTTCCCGGCTAAAAGGA
This sequence comes from Diploptera punctata, assembly GCA_030220185.1. NCBI lineage: Eukaryota > Metazoa > Arthropoda > Insecta > Blattodea > Blaberidae > Diploptera > Diploptera punctata. Next base: position 22,150 of record JASPKZ010002928.1, read on the forward strand.
TGGAAGCTTTCGGAAACCTTGCGTGATGGGGAAAAACCTGTATTATACAGTATTTGAATTCAGGAGAAAAAAATACTATAAGAATCACATATTTTTCTTTCTGAGAAAAATTTTCTTTTTTGTTGCTTAGTGTAATTATTTGAGCCTATCGAACGTACTAGAAAATAAGAGACACAGGCATGGCGAGCATTTAACCAATCACGGTAAATGGGCGTTGACCACTAGAAGGCTGTATATATAAAACAAAGCTTTCATTATAGAATTGTGAGCGGTCAATGAAGAGTCATGGTCAGGCGAAGTTTCTACAAGTGTCTATGCGTCGAAAAACAAACTCAGGTACTCAGCTGAAATTCGAGAAGTGAATGCTGCGTTAGCCGTTCATAATAGAGGTCTAGAATTTTTCAGGCGCACTGAAGATGCTTATGTCCACTGGGACAAGTACTTGACAAATCGATATATAACATCGTTTGGGTTTGACGGACATCTTATTATTATTATTATTATTTTTACATCTATTTTTAACATTTTATACCTCCTTTCGGATAGAAGAAAATATAATTCTATCTAGTGTTAATTGGTCAAAAATCAAGAGGCGGGTGCGAGCGCACACCCCTGCACCCTCCTCGCTGCGCCCATGCTAATTATACATAATAATACAACGATTCCAGCAGTAATAAAAAATAAATAAGCTTCATGGACATTAGGCGTAGAAAATCCTTGGCCTACCAGCCGGCTGGCCTGCCATCCACATGTGTTAATCACAGAAGTGGACGATCATCCAACAGATAAAGGGGTAAGATGAAATCAGAATATCGGGTCTACCAGCCGTTATAGCTGTTTTTATTTTCAACCTAGAGTCTTTACTTAATAACACGATGCTGGGTGGGCACTGGCCAAAATTCTATGAGAAAATTTCATCCCCCCCAATAGGGATTAAAACCAGCACAAGTCCCATAGCTATTGCATCAGTGCATGATGCTTTATACCCGCAGTAGGATCACCTGCAGTGAAAAGAAAAAGATATAGTCATTTTGGTTTTCTTTTCTTGCTACACTGTCTAGTTTTCAACTTAAAAAGTCGTTGAAAATGCCTACATAATTACACTTACATTTAAAACATTAGCTCGGGAACCTCAAATTGGTTCTGTATTCTTTAGCCCTAGACCTGTTTAATAGTGTCTGATTTTCAATCGTATATGTAATATACGTCCACCGCTGTGGTCTCGAGGTAGCGTGCTGCCTTGTCACGCAGCGGGCCCGGGTTCGATCCCCGGTCGGGGCAGTTTTTCTGGGTGAGGTTTTTATCGGGGTTTTTCCTCACCTGTAAGACAAATGTCAGGAAAACTTTAAGGCCCAAATGGTCCCCGAAATCATATGGCCATCATCATCATCCTTATCATCATCATCATCATCATCCTTCACCGGTGTGGAAAGCAATGGGAAACTACCACACCTACAATTCCCTAGTAAAGCTGCAAGCATAGCATGAAAATGCTATGATTGCAGTGAAGGACCTGCCTTCGGGCAGAATTACTATGAATGAATGTAATATACCATACGTCCCATATGGAACCATGAGTGCTCCCTAGAGGGAGTTTCTTAGCTAGGCTAATTTGGTTACGCTTATTTTCCCACATATAGCAACGAGGGATATGTAATATTAATAATTAGGTATAGGCCTATACTAAAAGTTAAGATAGTAACACAGTATAGGCCTATATTACTGATTGTTTGTATGTGTAACTAAGACAAAAGATAGAAGTCTTACTTCTTATTATGCTATTCCAAAATTAACTTTTAGCACATGAAAATCCTCACCTAATAATAATAATAATAATAATAATAATAATAATAATAATAATAATAATAATAATAATAATAATAATAATAATAATCCATCCATAGTAATTCTGCCCGAGGACAGGTCTTTCATTGCAATGATAGCATTTTCATGCTATGCTTTGCAGCTTTACAAGGGAATTATAGGTGTGGTGGCTTCCCGTTGCTTTCCACACCGGTGAAGGATGATGATGATGATAATGATGGCCGGATGATTTTCGGGGATCGTTGGGCCCTAAGCTTCCTGACATTTGTCTTACAGGTGAGGAAAAACCTCGAAAAAACCTCATCCAGGTGCCTGTCCCGACCGGGAATCGAACCCGGGCCCGCTACGTGACAAGGCAGCACGCTACCTCAAGACCACAGCGGTGGATATATATATATATATATATATATATATATATATATATATATATATATATTTCCGGTTTTAACAATGTTGACACATTTTTCCGGCACTAATGATTTGTATTTAATTTCGTTTTATAATTTTCTTCCATTCGTCTCTATTATAACATAATTCTTCCTCTATTTTCCAGTCCTTCGAAGTTTTTCTAATCCCTTGGATCCACGTGAGATTTGGTCGTCATTTCCTTCTCGTTCCTGATGATGTCCATCCCATTATTATTATTATTATTATTTTCTAATCTTTCATCCTCCATTCGCTTGAGATGCCCGTACCATTTTTGTTGCTTTTCTTGGATAAATTAATAATAATAATAATAATAATAATAATAATAATAATAATAATAATAATAATAATAATTATTATTATTATTATTATTATTTTAGGAATATTCCACAATACAGTGTTTCTCCTTCAACTCAAAGTCATCATCATCATCATCACTTTGTGACAGCTATTGGCGCTGTCCAGTGTGCCTTTCCTGGGACTTGTGTTTGTCCCTTGTCGGCGAATTCGCGTGTGTATTCTGTATTGGGTTCAGCTGGTATACCCTAGCCTACACGGCGATTTTATGGGGATTTATTTTATTGTTTGAGTAGTGTGAGATTTATATGGATATTGTTGCCAAGGCGAATAGATCTCGCTTGATTGGGGCATCGGAAACCGTGTCGCTGAAGAGCTTGGCTCGATTCAGGACCGGAATGAGCCACGCCACTCTGCGCTCATCATTCTGACCTTGGTTGCTACATGCTAAGTACTATGGATTATTTATTTGGTCGAATATGTTTCTATGTGTAGTACGCCATTGTGGAAGGTGTCCTATATTGCGTACTATTGGGTTTTCATGATCATTTATGTTTTGAAACATGGTGGTGACCCTTTCTGATATGATAGTATCAATATATGGCACCTTCGTGGCCTCGTGCATCTCTGTTATCCTTGTGTAACGCGGGGCCGAAAGTATGATTTTTAGACACTTGTTTTGCAGTATCTGTAGTTTCTTCTTGTGGCATTTCGCAAGGATACTCAGAGATTCACAGCCGTACAATAGCATACTACGGATCACAGCCACATATAATGTGAGCTTGATCCTACGGGACAGTGACGGCGACTTGAAAAACGGATATAATATCGCTATGCCTTGATGGGCTCTGGTTATTATATGATCAACATGGGCTCTAAATGTAAGCCTTTTATCCAATATTAGGCCTAAATATCTGACAGAAGTCTCTACTGGCAGAGGTTGTACACCCATAGTGAGCTGGATTGGACATGGAAAGTTCGATTTGGAAAACAGGACGACTTGCGTTTTCCCAGCATTTAGTTTAATGTTCCAGGAGCAAAACCATTCATATATTATGGTTATTGCTCGCTGGAATGTTGCAAGTCTGTGAGGAATGGATTTAAGTTTGGATTGCATGAATAGACAAGTGTCATCAGCAAAGGAAGCTATTTGGAGTGATGGAGGTGAAGGTAGGTCAGAGACATATAGGGAGTACAATAAGGGTGAAAGGACAGCTCCTTGTGGAACTCCTGCCCGTATGGGCTTCGTATCAGATTTATTTCCACTCACAGAGACATAGAAGGTTCTATTTCTCAGATAAGTGGAGATTATTTTGACTAAATTTTGGATTAATTTGGAATTGTATCAGCTTATATATCAATCCGTTTATCCAAGTTGTGTCAAAAGCTTTCTCAATGTCGAGGAAGACTGCTATTGTACTACGCTTGGCGTTGAAACCAGTGACTATTTGGTCTATAAGCCTCGCCAGTTGCAGCGGTGTGCTGTGTGAATTTCGAAATCCAAATTGATGGTTGGGTAATAGTTCTTTGTTTGAGACTTCAATTTTTAGTTTGGCCAAAAGTAGTTTTTCTAGGATTTTTCCCAGAACTGGTAGAAGGCTTATTGGACGCAAATTGTCTGGATTACTTGGATTTTTCCTGGTTTCGGTAGCACAATAACTTTAGCCATCTTCCAAGTTGCAGGGAAGTGATTAAATTGGATACAGTATTTAAGGATAGTAAGGAGTCGAAGTAGCGCTTTGCGCGGGAGATGCTTTAAGGCTAGGTTACTTATACGATCATGTCCAGGTGCACTTGAAGTGCGAAGGGCCTGGACGTGAATGCGTAGGTCAGCGAGGTGGATGTCAGGTCTTTCATTTGTGTAGGGAGCAGCTAGGAAGGTGTCTACTCTATTATTGACTTCAGCTTCATGAACTGGCGACGTTAACTCTTGTGGTCTGAATCGATTTGCGAAATTTTCCGCGAGAACTTGTGCTTGATCATAAGGATGATAAGTCCCAAGTTCCATTGTTCTCAATTGCAGTCGGTTTAGAAGGTCCGCGGTTTAATTTAATTATTTTTATAATCTCCCAAGGCGGAGTTTTTTGAGCATTGAAATTGGATAGGGAATTTTCCCATTGCGTAATTTTGTGATCTCGCAGTCTTTCTTTGACCAGTCGAGCATAGTAATTGTACTCCTGTTTCATTTGTGGGTGTCCATAGAGTCTGTACTGTTTGAGGGCTCGTCGCTTATGCTCTAGGTAGTCAAGAAGTGTTTGATCTGTTTGATTTGGACGTGTAGTGTTGTTTCTTGTTGTAGTTATGTCGAGGGCTGTTTGAATAGAAGCCTGGAAGTCATTTATAGAAGTCTCAAGTTCTTCAGTGGAGTTTACTCTTAATCGAGGATTAATCCACTGTGAAAGGAGTCTTGAATAACGATTCCAGTCTGTATTCATTGTGTGAGATCGGAACGGGGGCTGAAGTATGAATCTAGTAGTGAGCTTAAACATGATAGGGACGTGGTCTGAGTTTAGCTCACCAGGCAGTGTATCTATGTGAGGGGAGATGGTAATGTTTTTCAAAAGTGCGATATCTAGAATGTCGGAGCATAAGCCTTGTTGAGTGTTTCTAAAGAAGGTGTGTTCCCTTGGTGCTGAGATTCGATGTTGTGGGTATTACAGAAGTGTTGTAATACCACACCTGAAGCATTGGGTACTCTACAGTTCCATGCGCGATGCTTTGCATTGAAATCGCCTGCCAGTAGGTACCGGGGCGATATCGATGCAAGTATGCGCATGCCATGTCGAGTGAGGGGCCTAAGTGGAGATTTATATATGGAAGCTATGAATATATTCATGTGTTGTGTGATTGGAAGTATAATGCCAGTGGCTTCTATGAAGTGAAGCCCTGGGACAGAAATGTGTCTGTGGGATATGGATTTTCGGATGCAGATTGCAGTGCCACCAAGGGGGGCATTTAGGCGATCTGTGCGATAAGTGTAGTAATCAGCGAGTCGGAATTTATCCTTTGGTTTCAGATGCGTCTCGCTGATTAAAAGTATGTCTATGTTGTGTGTATGAAGTACAATTTCCAATTCAATGGACCTGTGAGGCAATACCATTGGCATTAAATGCCATGACATTAAGAAATTGTCCCTGAGCGTGTCTATACATCGTTAAAACATATCGACCACATTTGGCTGAGGAACATCATTCGTTCCATGGGATTTTTAATAGTACTTAGCATGGGTTGTGACGCGTTTGTACCAAGCTTTGTAAATTAGGAGTGACCGCTGGTGCCTGAACTGAAGCAATGCGTTCTTGTATGCTGGTTTTCGGGGCTTGATTTTTGCCAGAGTTTACTGCAGCACTGAAGGAGGTTTGGGGGTTGATTTTCTTACTAGTAAAATTGCGTGCAGTTACTGTCTTATTTTGTTTTGGTTCCCTATTTCTGAGGTAGGCCTGTTGAGCCTCTTCAAATTTAGGGCATTTCCTGAAGGATGCAGGGTGTCCTGATTCTCCGCAATTTGCACATTTGAGTTTGCTAGTGTCGATTCGTGCTTCCTCACGAACTGGGCATTGTTTGTGACTATGTTCCTTGGCGCATATAACGCATCTAGGAGTCAGGTTGCCCCTGCAAAGGTATGGTTAAATCTCTGGCATTTAAAGCATTGCTTCTGGCCAGAGCGTGGTCTATATGGTTCAAATGAGACCACAGTGCAGTAAAGTTTTTCCAGATGATAGATCTCTTTGGATCTTTCATTGTTGGCAAGTTCAACAATGTACAATGGGTACTTATATATGGACCCGTCCTCTAGTTTTTTTGTCACTTGCTTGATGCCTTTAACTTCAAAGTCCAATTCAGTTAATTCGGTTTTTATATCCTCTGTATCTACATTCGAGGGCAGCCGTTTGAGCATGACCCTTAGGGGAAGGTGGTCTTTTTTCAATTGGAAGGTGTAGTATTGCCTTCCAATCGAGTCAAAGTACTTTATTACTACACTGTGGTCTTCCTGTGTGCTAGTGTAATATCTTAGACCTTCATGTGTACTAACAACTTTAAGGTCTTTTTTCACTAACATTTTTAGTGCCCTGTAAATTTTGACTAGGTCAGTGTGACCTATGAGTGTTACAGGCGGTGGCCTGGTTTCTTTCTTTGGGATATTATTGTTGATTTTTACACTAGAAGGTTCAGATCTTGGTGGCTCTTCACGTGTGTTATCTGTTGTTGTGGTGTGTGAGGATGGTTCTCTCTATGTGAGAGGCCATTTTCCTCGTGTGTTTCTGTAGCTGATGATACTTGTGTTACATCCTTACCTGTGGTTGGTTTCTCTTTTTTGTTGTTAGAGCCACCAATATTTGTTTTCTTTGTGTATTTTTTCTCCTCGCTTGGTATAATGTGCATGGAGGGCCCAGAAATTTCCTCATCGCTTGATAATAGAGAATTTATTGTACAGCTCAAGCGGTGAGGTATCAGCACTGGCTGAAGTTTGCCTTGGCACTTTTGGGTCTTTAGGATAGTCTTTATTTTTACGTTTAATGATGTTTTTTTGGTTTGGAATTATTAGTTAATTCAGGGAATTCCTTGTCGACATTTGAGTTGATTTGAATTGCCGTGGGTTTTGGAATTTCTTTGATTTTCGTAGGTACATTTTTGCGTCGTTTTGACATACATTCATTTTGAATTTCTAGATACGTATCTTTCACTATGTTTTCTACGGTTTCTAGATAATAATCTAGATCTCTAGTTGCAACGTTTAATTCATCAATTTGGTTTCTACATTGATAGGCAAGATCTTCAGCCAGTTGCGAAATAGCAAAATCTGGATAGATGTCTAGGAAGTTCATAATGAGTATTAGAAGACCTCTATTTCAGTGGCTGTTTTGAGGTATTTTGATTTAGGATGCAAGCCTTTATTGTCTATTAAACATTCAAAATCTCTCAGAACATCTCCCCAGATTTCATCTACTTTCTGGCGGCCCTCGTCAATATCCATATTTTCCTCATGCAAATTAACTCATGCTTGAATGTTGCTTGCCATTGCAAGACTTAGTTCAGACACTTATATACTATAGGCAAGTACACGACTTACCAGCGTGTAATTTCACAGCACACTATCACTGATTTGAATTTGTACGTATACCAGCTAAAATTTAACACCGAATACACGGGAACGGTGTCTTTTTCACTTGGCCCTTTTGGGCCCACACTTTTGGGGCGTAATTTGTAATCACGTAAGCACACTGAACAACACTTTAAATATACTGCCACAAGCACTTCGTCTTCTTTGTTTGCCAACTCAAAGTGATTTGTCTCCTGAGGTTCTGTCTGAAGCATCTTTTTCCCTCAAATCTCTATGTCCCATACTTCTCCTTGCTCCATCTAAAAATCAGTCTAAAATCAAAACAAAATAAGGTGTGAGATGTAATTTTTATTAATAAATACTTTAGGAAAATTATTATAATTATGGTATAGTAAACGCCGAAAATAACGACTAAGCTACCGAGATTAAGAAAAATATTAATTTTCTGAACCCAACAGATGACGCTGTTGATATTTGTCGGTCTTCTTCTTCTTCCGTATGCAGTATTGGGTGATGATGCCCGTTCTGCGACTACAAAAACTGATCTTTCCATCGGTTGAAGGGTCTTCCGCAGAGATAACCCACTTCCGAGGTCTCTTTTGCCTTTAGGGTTGAGGTGGTAAATCATCTTTGGTAAACGGGAGAAATTTGTCGGTAATACAGCAATCTGTAAATTGTTAGTTCCTCCTGCCACTCGCCAGAGATAGTTTAATCTGGTTCCTGGTTTAGGTCGAGTATAAAGATCGATAAAGATTGTTTTCTATGTCGATAGATCGAATTTTAATTTAAATTCATCGAAATTATTTTTTAATTTCCATCATAACTTCATCCATGTTTTGATTAGAAACAGCAGTTAATATACATGTATAGGTTAGAATAATCAGAAAGTTATCTCAGTTTTTAAATCACGAAGAAATTGTATTAAATATTAGTTTTCGAGAATGTATCCAGCAATTTGTAATGTATTGAGAAACGTTTGTTTATCTTTACCAAGGTAATTATCTTATTTAATCGATTATTATATTATTTATTTATGATAATTACATATAATTTATTATTGGCGAACTGTTTCTTAATTTGGCCTCACAAGCAATCCTTGTCCCAAATCTAACGTTAATCAAAGTACGAGAAGAAAAGATACGTTGGCTAAAGCTTTAATCTGGAATTTTAGCGTTCCTAACCTATAATTTCAATCCAGCAGTGAAAAAGTATGATATAAGGACGGATATTTGATATTCAAATTATGTTTTAGATATGTTTTAGTAATTTAATTGAGAAATTCTAGTTTAGTGGTTTTTAAATAGCTTCGTTTTGCTAGCGTACCTCAATTTCGGTTGATTAGAAATAATTGATAGATTAGGTAGGAAACCAATTGGCTAAATTAGATTAAGTAATATCCAGAACTCTTTCACTTTTTGTCTCACATTAGAGCAATTGCCAGATGCAGACCACTGAATTATTGGGCTCAACTTTTGAATAGACGACTCTGAAAAGTTTTATATACCCTAATAAATTTTCAGATTCCTACAGAATACAGTGCGCATGCGCAAAAGTTTATCTAGTTGTCGCTAGACGGAACGACGTAGCTATGAAATCGGTTTGACCAACCTTTGCAATAAATTCCCAAACATTTATTAGAAATGGATGTACACCATCTTCTCCCTTCATAACTTAACAAAATTAATTACCTTGTCCCACCGGAACCTAACAAAATGAAGTGAGTGAACTTCAATTTCTTTAAATATATTTTCAAATGTTAATAATTCTGATTTCTCTGATATTTCTGCCATCTAGCGGAAGTTTCTTTAATAGTTGCTGCATGCGCATAAAGATTCTGCAGAACTTCAAAGTTCATTGTGTACCGTATGTAGATAAATATTTAACAATTCTAAAAAAATGTTGTAGACCCTAAGTATCATTGCAAAACATTTAAAATAGTATGAAATGTTAGTAAAGATGGAAGAAGTACGTAGAGCAGGAGTATTACAAGAATATAGTATAGAAAATCAAGTGGAAGGTAATCTAAAGTTGAGCCAGTTGCTCAATGCTTTTTCATAAAACAATCTTATGACATTGTTGAACTACATTCTTTTTCTATTTTTAATAAGATAACCACTAGATGGCAGGACATATCTGTGAAATCAGTGTGGCCAACATTCACAATTAATTCCAAAATATTATAGAAATTCACATAATTTTGTTAGGTTTTGATAGGACAAGTCAGTGTACACCAGATTAGTTCATAATAATATGCTTGTAATTTATTTTGTTAGGTTAGGAAGGGGGAAGTTTTTGTACATCCATTTCTTATAAATTTGTAGGAATTTATTGTGAAAGTTGGTCATATTGATTTCTGAGATGTGTCCTGCTATCTGGTTGAAGTTACAAGTGTTTGTGCATGCACATTGTGATTCTGTAGAACTTAGAAAGAATAATTGAATAAGTGAACGGAAAATTTTTAAGTTTTTCCAATTATTGTTTTTTGTTGATTTGATCAAGACATTTTAAGTCTAGAATGTGATTGGACCAAATATATTATCGCTCAGCAATGGAAACCTCTCAAACACCCATTTCCACAAATTTTACAGGGTGGGAAAAAAAAAGAGACAGAGAGTAGGAATTTCACATGAATTTAACTAACTCACTGCACTATCGAACCCATAGGTACATGACGGCGCAGACATAAGCTCTCCATATATCCCTATCCTGAGCCAATGTTTTCCAATCGTCCCCTGTATAATCTATTTCCCTCAAATCATAGTTAATGTTATTCTCCCACCTCATTCTTGGTCTACCAACTGGGCGTTTTCCCTCTGGTTTTCCTACAAGAATCTTCCATGCATTTCTTTCATTCCCCATTCGTGCCACATGTCCAGTCTATGAGACTTAACTGTTCTCATTATATCTGGCTTCCTATAAAGACCATGTAATTCACTGTTATGCAGTCTTCTCCATTCACTTGTCTGTTCGTCTCTCTTTGGTCCAAAAATTTTCCTAAGAACTTTATTCTCAAATACTCGTAATCTCCTTTCCTGCCTTAAAGTAAGAGTCCATGTTTCGCATCCATATAATATAACTAGTAGAATAATAGTCTTATATTGATTGAAGAAGTAATTCTTTACCCTCGTTGCGGTGACATCTTGAAGCAGCTAACTCTCTTCATGCCCGATATTGTAGTAACATTTTGAAGGATTGGTATCCAAAAATAAAAAGAATTACTGGTTCAGGTTGGGTTTAATTTTCGGTAGAGCTGGATTCTATTCTTATGGTCGGAAGTTGGTACACTGGATAGGAAAACACTTCACAATCACTGAAAACTGTTTCTTGTAGAAATAATTGTAAATTTATTTACTATTTAATTTCCCAGCAGATCAAGTAAGTGTAGGTGGTATTATTCTTCACCGTCAATTAAAATAAAATTATTTTCTTTTCTTGAATCAGCTATTCTTCTTGTATTAAATATCACATTTTATCAGGAGAACTCTTATTGCTTCTATGTTTGTTGAAAGTTGTATGCAGATTGAATAGTGTAATTCTGTTACAATTTTAAAGAACATTATTACATCACATGATGCTATATTTTAAATTCTATTGGTTAATGGTCCATTAAATACAAGGTTTAAATTTGATTTGTTAAATCAACAAGTTAATTGTTTTAACATCCAATCAGAGTTTAGTATACTTTCATTTAAAAATATGAATTTAAGCAGGTGTTCTTATTACAGTTATAACAGATAGCTTTATAATTCTGACAACAATGACTTAAAACAATTTTTAAAAGCATTATTTAGAAAGACTTATGTAATACAATTTCTTTAATTGTTACTGATATATTTTTATTCAACAATGAACACAATGAATTATTTAGATGTATTTCTTATTTAAGTTATATTTAAATATTAAATGAATTTTAAAATACAAGATTATTAACTTTAACTTTCATATTTATTATGATATTAAAATCCTGCTATAATATATTTTCAGTTTAACGTTTTTTGAAAGGAGTTGGGAAGACAAGAGTCTCTGTAATGCATAATAACATGCATTTCCAGAATTGAGCCTATGTTTAATTTCCTTGTGCATCTCATTTCCTGTTTGTGATTATTGTTCCTAGGTATTTGAATTCAGCCACTTCCTCAATTGTCACTAGCTGTCCATTTCCATTATATTAATGCATTTCTACGTGTGACCAAAATGAATTTATGGAACAAAATTTGATTTATGCCACTAGACAGATACACATTGTAAAATGGAGTTAGGAGTTCTGTGCAGATTCTAGATTCTGCACCAATTTGCTTTATATAGGGTACAACTTAGTGCACTTATATGGTTTCAAGGTTTGTGTAGTTATGAGTGTTTTTTTTTTTTTCCAGAGATGATATTTGTGATGGATACTATGTTAGATTGCCAGGATCCAACTATCTTATCTCACACATGTATGATTTTATGATCATGTTGGATTAAATTTGAAGAGAAAAATATATGTTCATATTATTTGTTTTTAAACATCTTAATGATGGACAAATTACAGGATGATTCAGAAATATGGCTATACGTTTGATCACATTTTGTGACGGAAATATTATTATTAAAAGAAATATGATATCATTGGAAAGGGAATCCTTCAAATTACAACAATAGAACAAAACAAATCACAACAACACTAAGCAAGTCACTTTATTGCTTCAAACTGTTTGCCGTTTACATCCAAGCATAATTGGCAATGCTTTGGAAAGTCATTAATTGCATTATGATACATGTTTAGAGGAATAGCTCTAATTTCTTCCTCAATCACTAATTTCAGCATGTCGACATCTTGAGGTTTCTGGGCATAAACCTTCTCCTTCAAATAACCCCACAACCAATAGTCACATGCTGTGAGGTCAAGGGAACGGGCTGGCCATTCAATGGGGCCTCTTCTTCCTACACACCTGTTTTGCAAATGATCATCCAAAATTTCCCTCACCGCAGTTGCATAGTGAGGAGGTGCACCATCCTGCTGGAATAAACATTGTTCATGTTCAGCACTTAGCATTACTGGCAGGACAATTTGGCATTCCTAACAGTCCTTCCCATCCGATCATAGCCCAAACAGTGACTTTGCCGCATCTTAAATGTGTCTCTTCAATAACATTAGGATTCTCTTTACCATAATAGTGGCAATTGTGTCGATTAACACATCTGTTTCCATGGAAAACAGCTTCATCAGAAAAGTGCAATTTTCTGTACCAAAGTTCATCGTTTGCTGATTCCCATACAAAAAATTCACAAAATTCCATCCGCCTGTCAGGGTCGTCTTCATTAAGTTTGTGGACATGAATCGGTTTGAAGGGGTGGTACTTCTCACACTTCAAAACATGACACACACTTGACTGACTGATATGAAGCTCATGTGCAGATTGGCGGGTTGATTTTTGTGGGCTAGCATCGAACGCCTTCACAATTCTCTTCGTTGTTTTTGCATTCATGCTAATGCGAGGCCTTCCAGGAGGTTTGATTTTCTGCATCCTTCCCATTTCCAGCAGTCGTTTTCTCCACTTCCCCACAGTCGATGGCTGCAATGCTACATTAAACTCACGTCTTGCAGCCTCACGATCATTAGCATATGTTATTGTCCATGCAGCAATTGTAATTTTCTGTTGCATATTCAATGCCATTTTGGCTAATGACGTAAGTTCTGCACTGTTTTGTTTTATTCCATTGCTGTAATTTGAATAATTGCCTTTCCAACGGTAATTTCATATTTCCTATAATGGTAGTATTTTCATCATAAAACGCGATCAAACGTATAGAGCCATATTTATAATTCACTGTGTATATTTGAAAAGAAAAATATACACCTAGACTAGGGTTTGAACCCAGGACCTTTGACTCTCTATGTCAATGCTCTATCTTTTCAAATAGAAAAATATATGCCTAAATCGGGATTTGAACCCAATATCTCTGGTTCTGTACACCAGTGCTTTAACGATTTAAGCTATTCTGCTAATAGCTTAAATTGTTAAAGCACTGGTATACAGAACCAGAGAAATTGGGTTCAAATCCTGATTTAGGCATATATTTTTCTCTTCAAATTTAATTTGTCATTGAGTGAGAAGTGTTAAACTTAATATTAAATTGATGTTTTTATTATTAATTTAACACTTCTCACTGAAGGATAAATTATATTTGAAGAGAAAAATGTTCGCCTAGACCGAGACTCAACCCGGGACCTTTGGCTTTTCGGGCCAAATCTCTACCAACTGATCTACCGAGGCGAGTTGCGATCTAGATGCAAATTTTTCTCTTTATATGTTGTAATTCCCTCGCGCCAAATGCTTTGAAACCATTGCAATGATAGAAGCAACGGTTTCAAAGCATTTTGTGCGAGGGAATTACAACATATAAAGAGAAAAATTTGCATCTAGATCGCAACTCGCCTCGGTAGCTCGGTTGGTAGAGCATTTGGCCCCGGAAAGCCAAAGGTCCCGGATTCGAGTATCGGTCTAGGCAAAAATTTCTCTCTTCAAATTTAGTACTAAATATTGATCATGTTGGGTCATTTATAAGCACCACCTATATAGGCCTATATGAGCAAACATTTTACCATGAGGATAATATCTTTAGAGATAATTTCTAGACTTAAAAAGGTTCAGAACTGCTGATTTAGAAGGTACATGATGTTAACATTCACTTAGCATTTTATTGTTTTAGGTGTTATAGAAGATCTTTCTCAACCAGTTTATTAACATGTCATAGTTATGATCCTGATGGTAAAACAACAGTACAAGTTCTAAACAAAGAATTGGAAACATTAATGATTGATTCCTACAGCCAGGTTTGAGATTTATGATTTACATTAGAGTCTTGATAACATTGAGCAACAAAAAAGAAACTTTTTGTTGTCTCAGAAGGAAAAAATATGTGATTCTGATAGTATTTTTTCTCCTGGATTCAAATATGATATCGGTTTTTCTCCATCACGCAAGGTTTCCGAGAGACAGGCATTATAATTTCAAACACTTTAATATTTTCTACATTCATAACTACACAATATTCGAACATTTGGACTCACCTAGAAAGTAAGAAATGACGATTTTCTGCTATATTTTGCCTGTGGAGCATCCCTCTTGATGGTCCAACAACAATCGGCCAGCATATTAAGATTCCATTTGCTTTGATATCTCTTTTCCATAGCTGAAATCTCCTGAGTTAGCTCATTTGGTTTTATTTTACAATGGACAAATGGACGAAAAAATGTTTGTTAAAAAATAATGATTTAAATCCATTAATTGAAATTGAAATAAAAAAAAACTGTGGGTGATGGAGAAATTCCGAATACATATTTGAAAACATGATAAAAAACTGCATTAAGTACAACTATTGGTACTCATGAGATAAAAATTATGTTGACCAGTGTAATTAATTACTATATGTTGCATGTAAACAAAGCCACAGAAGATAAAAATACATGACTGATAATAAATGAACTTATGTAATGTCAAACCTTATAGTAGTTTGTCATTTAAAAATCACTACAGTCTTTCTAAGGTAGGGATATGGCTAAATACCTGTTCATAATACAGCGACTTACTTGGTCGTATAGTTTTGAACAAACTGCATGAAATGCTTTTCATCGTTTACAAGATGGAGGTAAGTTTGTGCAGACATCAGTCCACATATAATTTTCGAAGAGGATTGCATTGTAATCATACCATCTAGCAATGAGCATGTTTATTACATGTTTTGGGAATTGTCAGCAAAGAAGTGCAATACTGTAACTTTATAAAAAATGCAAAAATTAGGTTGTACAATTATTCAGTTACCAATCTCATGTATATATATATATATATATATATATATATATATATGGTTGGTTGGTATCTAATGTCGAGCACTTGATAATGAAATCATTCGCTCTCTTGCACTCCAATATTTAGCAGAAAGGCTGGTCTCTTCTACAAAAGCTGGACAACGGAGGAGATGGTTTCTTTCCATATCTTCATTTAAATTGCAAAAAGGGCATTTAGGTGAATCTGTTATGCCAATTCTGTGTAGGTGTTTATTCAAGCAGTCATGTCCCGTTAGCAGTCTGGAATGTTGCTACTGCAGATTTTCTTTGTAATGTAGTAATGTCATAAGCTTGTAGATTTTCCCATTCCTTTCCAGATGTTTTGGTGGCGTATTCTTCTCTAAGTTTATTGATGTATTTATTTGAGATAATTCTTTTGATAGAGTGAAAGGAAACTGGAGTAGAAGTTGGGTTTGATACAATTTTACTACCCTTCTTGGCTAGAAAATCGGCTATTTCATTGCCTGTCACTCCACAATGGGCCGGAACCCATTGAAGTACAACTTCTTTATGTAGATGGGATAACTGTTTTATCATTTTGTGACATTCGATAATTTTGATGCTTTTGGGTGTTGTGTCTCGTGTTATAGCGAGAATGACTGCTTTGGAGTCACATAGAATTACAACTTTGTAAATTTTTGGATGTGATATAAAAGATTTTATAAACTTAAGAAATTGCTAGAATTTCGCCATCAAAGTTTGTTGAATTTGTGTTTAGTTTACGATAAAAGGAAAAAAGTGGACATACTGCACCAGCACCAGTGCCACCATCATTTGGTAGGCTGGAGCCATCTGTAAAAATATGCATCCATTCAGGAGCAGGGTATCTTAGATTTATTATTTCCAGTGACATTTGTTTTAAATATATGGAGGAGTTTCAGATTTCTTGATGTCTTCTGTTAAATGAAGGTTATATTCAATTTCCAAAAATTCTAGAGGTTGTTTCTCATCTGCATATTTTCTTTTGAATGTGGAAGTTGCAATTTCTGTTTGATTTCTTGTACAATGCTTAAGAAGCTTTGCTGAGGTTTTAAACATACTTGTGGTTTTCTTTGGGTCCAGTTATTATGGGGTAGCCTTAAAAATTTTTCATACTGTGTGATTGCTGTTTTCTCAATTTCAAATGCTATGTTTGGGTTATTTGTTAAGATTTGCATGGCAGTGATTGGTGATATATTTACACACGTATGTACTGGTAATTCTTGGTAAGGAAAAAAGTACAAAAAATAGAGAAGAAACGAATTAAAAATTCACATAAATCTAACTTAAAAAATGTAAAAAAAAACAACATATCTGCTCTACAAGTTAGATCAGAATCATAGGAAACAGAATTGTCAACCCAATGGATTTATCACATTGACTAATCACATTGTCTTAACTCAGTAAAACAACAAAAAAATAAAAAATCACCAAGAATTCATATTGTTAACTAAATATATCAAAACGTAAGGAATTTCTTTTTTTTTTTTTTTTTCATGATATCTAGGTTTGATTTATGTGAAATTCTAATTAATTTTTCCCCTGACTTCATTAATACTATCCTAAATAAATCCCAATCAGCAATCTTTAGGTTAAAAACTGTTGAGATTTACTTATTATAGTATGAGGGCTATTTTTTTTTTCAAGGTCCAATCAGTTGTGAAATTAAAACCACAGTAAAAATTAAAAAAAAAGTTTTATTTGCAACATTTACCTACACCTACCAGCTTTTCTCCATATTGTAACCACTTTGACATAGATATTTTTCATAGCATGGTACCAAGTTTCCAAAACCCTCGTCATAGAAGGCAGCTGCCTGTGTTTTCAGCTAATTCTCCATGCATGTCTTCAGCTTGTTGTCTGCAAAAATGCTGTCCTTCTAGACACCGTTTCTTATGAGCAAAGAGATGAAAATTAGAGGGAGCCAAATCTGGGTGTATTGTGGGTGGTCAAACACTTATCATTGAAAATGCAGCTGTCTAGTGTGCTGCCGAGCACCAAGAAGAAGGACAGTGTCTCATGACAACATTCCTCTTTCTTTTTGTGAATTGCCCTTTGTAGATGTTCAATTGTCCCGTGCCGTAGCCAAGTGGTTAAGGCAGGAAGCCTTGGCACAGAGCTATGGGACTTGCGCTGGTTCGAGTCTCCATGGGGGAAGAAATTTTCTCATGGTATTTTGGCCAGTATGGGACCGGTGCCCACCCAGAATCGTGATGCATTTGGGTAGCTACAATAAGTAGCGGCTCCAGGATGAAAAAACCAGCTATAATGGCTGGGGGACTCGACATACTGACCACATGTCACCCCTACATTGGCTGATTATCATCTACCTCTGTGATTGACACATGTGGATGTGAGGCCAGCAGCCAGATGGTAGGCTAAGGGCCTTGTAGGCCTGTCGCGCCAGGAGTTTTTTTAGATGTTCAATTGTCTCGCTGTATGAGGCTGCAGCGATGGTTGTGCCACATTCCATGAATTCCCCCTAGAGAACTCATTTTTGGTCCCAGAGCCATTATTTAAAAAAAAATAAAGGTAGATATTCCTTGTGTCCTTCCACAATGAATGAGTCCTGAAAGTTTCATATAAATCTGAGATGATCCAGTTGGGTAAAGTGTGCTTTGAAATAGAATGTCCCAAGTGTAGGAGCTCACTCTTCTATCTTGTTGCAGAAATGCATAACATGTAAAAGAGCCCACAAATTTTGTTCTTAATTTAGATTTGAATTTCTTATAGATGCTGTAAATATACAACTCAGGACAAATTACTTTAGTTCTGTTCAGAAGGAAGTCATACTAGGGATTTTTACTCCCATAAAATCCAATGACCATATTCAGGTTTGAACTCTGAAACCTTGGAATAAGAGGAGAGCATTAGTAACCATTAGGCCACCAGGATAAATGCACAAAAAATAACATCTGTCCCATGGGCTTTATGTCATACTGAAGTTACCTTTTTCTTTTTAACTGCTTCATTTCTGCTAAGTTACAATCAGTTGTAAGATCTCAATTGGGACCAATGCTTTTTTTAAGTTTTGATGAGGAATACTTGCTCAAAGTATAAGAAAGAATTTATCTGAAGACTTAGACAGAGGAAAAATTATTAAAAGATTGCTATAGAATATGATGTAGATATATTTCCACGTAATCCGAGACACCATAGCCTTTATACCAACTAACTTGAATTATTATTGGGACTCTACTATGATAATTATTTAGCTTTTCATTATTTCTTAAGTACTTCCATTGGCTAGTATAGAAATATAATTTAATGATTGAAACCGTATCATATAAATTGAAGTGATTAAAATACATTATATAATTCCATGATATTTGTATTGAGGTTTTAGAAAAAAATCTTTTTACAGTAATTATATAGTTTGATTTCCTTATTGTGTGTAGGTTGGTTTTCGATTGAACAATGGCATGTTCATTTTGGGACCAATGGCTATATTTCCTCGAACAGTGTTGAGTTGGAATATAGGAATTGTGGAGGATATTAATGAAGAATCTCTTTCTTTGTTTTGTCTGCTGGAGCCAAAACCTGGTATGTGAGCATTATTTACACTCCTAGAAGTAAGAATGAGGGACACATTGATCGAACATTATTTATAGTCTTAGGAAGTAATAGAATAAGGGATGGAATGATACTAGGTGATTTAGTGCCTGCACTGATAAATTTTAGAAATTAAATTGGTTTAAACCATCCAAGAAATATAGTAAATTTCTCTATCAAGACAATTCCACATGTAGGTCAATATATTTTATTTATTCAATGCCCCAGGTTGTCATTTGGATGTTTTCTGGTGTTCTCTCCGGCATTGACTTAATTGTAACCCACTTCTGAAGTTGGGGCACCTGGAAGGCAGAGTTACGTTACCCTGATGATATGATGAGTGATAAATGATAATGAAGCGCCAGGAAAGTTCTTAACCTAAATTCCAGACCATGGGCAACCACAGGAATGATTCCCTTTAAGGAAAAATTCCTAGGTTTGACCGGGAATCAAACCTGGGACCTCATGAACAGTAGTCAGAAACGCTGACCATTAGCCCATGAAGCTGGTCAATATAGGCCAATATCTAGGTTTGTAATAATTGTAGTAGTAATTATTATTATTATTATTACGGTCATTAATATTTTACTTTCATTATCAACTATATAATGTGTATTGTATGTTAATTTTAATTGCAGTTGATTCATAATTGTTAATATCTGTACAATTTAATCATGGTGAAATGGAAGAGAAGTCTTTACAATCATAACTTCTTCAGATAAAATCAATTGTTGTTATTAATGAGAAAGCTCTCTATAAAAACCAATTAAGATTAAGAGTTAAATTAAAAGATTCTTACCTCTCCTCACATTATTCTGTTAAGTAGATCGCGATTTCAGGCCTATAGCAGGCCCATCTTCAGTACACTGTTGTTGACCGGTGTTATGTCGCTCGGAAGAACCACTTCTTCTTCCCTCTGTTGGTGGACCGATGAACCTCTTGATAAGGTCAAAATTTGCGGGAACTTCGAAGTTCATAAGTTTTCCTTTGTTTTCTGAATGTGGATCTTTTCCCAAACTGTAAGTTCCTTAGGTGTCTCTATTTGTTTAATTAGACTAACTTTTGATTCAATTCGATGTTTTTCGTACCAAGCATGAGCAGCTACTGCTGACTTTTCCAATTCTCCATTTTTGACATTTCTAAGATGTTCCTTCACCCTTGTTTTCAAATTTCTTTCGTTTTTCCTATATAAATTTTGTCACAATCTTTACATTTGATCTTATAAATTCCTGATTTATTTTCTTCTTCAATTTTTTCATTTTTGTTGGTTTTAATTATCCTATTAAGGCTGTATTCATTCTTAGGTGCTAATCTTATATTAAACTTTTTGAAAATTTTTTGAAATTTGTAGTGTTTCAATGGATGGTAAGTGAATTTCTTGAATTTTATTTTTTCTGTTTGTTTTATCAGTGTGCTTTCATTAATTAATTTTTGTCTTTTGAATTTATTTATTTTCCTGTGTACCATGCTTTCATCATAACCATTATCTGTTGCCACATTAATTATGTATTCTTTTTCTCTTTTATAGTTTTCTGGGCTCATAGGAATATTTACTAATCTGTATGCTAAGCTATATTGAATTGAACCTCACAGTGATAATTCCTATATAATAAAAGGTTAAGATTAAGAGTGTTTGGATATGTAAAGGATATCATGAAAACTCCATTATTGGAACTACTATTATTAAATTACCTTATCTTCCAAGTTTTGTAAATACATTTTTTTAACTACTGCATGTCCTTGTAATGAAATTAGTATACAGTAAAAGCTCCTTATTCGCACGTTAAAAAATTGCGACTCATTTCCTGTATTCGTGGCTAAAAATGTCTTTGTTCGCGGATCCATTCGGTATATTAGAAGCATTAGTATCCTTTATTAACTTTTTTACTGCAGCCACATGTCAAGGCGACTTTTACATACAGTAATTCATACCAAATGGACAAATTAATATCAAAGTAAAACAAACCTTATTGTCACTAAGCCTAAAGTTCATTGTTAAAAGCTACTGCCGCTGTATTTCACTTGCCGCTATGTCCGTTGATAAATGCTGCCCTCACCACGATTAGTGTTGTATTGTTTCAACTTGTCATTCGTTGCAATAATAAACATCTCTCATTAATTAATTTTATTTTAATAATTTTTATTTTATTTTGGAACCTTGGAATGTATCCCCTATACACCCATACAAATTACTATTCTATATTCACGGTATATTTGCAGAACATATCCCCCGTGAATAAGGAGCTTTTACTGTATAGACAATGTGACATTTTAACAACAAAATAAAGAACATATCTAAAATATATTGAATTACTAACAATTATCAGCTTATTGTATTATAACTATTACTTGAAATGAATATTTAAATTATAGTTTATATCCAAAAACACTGAATTTGACATGTTTTATAGATACTTTGTGCAACAATGAGAAAGGGAATTGAAATATTATCTATTTCAATAAAGAATTAAAATATTTACTATTCATTATCACTTTTGAAGGAAGCATGAAGTCCTATTGGAAACCAAATAAAACCCCACAGAAATAAAAATTTCCTTCTACATTTTTGCATAGTGATGCTCTTACTTCTCAAAGATAATATGAACTGACTGAAAGCTACGATTTAATTTGTTCGTGGAGTTATTTCCTTTCATCAGTCTAACACTTTTACAGCTCCCAAAATTTATAAATCATAATAAAATAAAGGCATTTATTTATTAAAATTTAAAGGATTTTAAATTAATTTTTTTAGGAAGTAACACTGAGATTTTATGTAAAAAAGGACAGGAAAAAAAACATTAAACTGCCATTTCTAACACAATTCTCGGCTCTGGTCATGACTAATTTTGGAATAAGGGACATTCTTTACAACATGTGATGTGAAAAATTTTTCTCAGTTCCAAACATACACCATGCGCATGTACCAACAAACGCGAAGCACTTTACACCATTGAATCACGGGATGCAGCCAACATATACACGATATTTAACGAACCTAAAAACTAACCTAACACAATTTTAAGTAATAAATTAATGAGTCATTTTAACATCTTACCTCATATTTCATGTTTTATCAAACACGGTAACTATAGTTTTCAAATGATCTTGTCATTCATTTTCAACCACCATTATGACTACCGGATATTCGTTGGAACAATTTTAAGTACTCGAACCTGTGAAAGACCAATCTAAAAGTTAACCTAACGCAATTTAAGCACTTTAACCTGTGAAAGAATGCAACACCCAAAAATAAAAAGTAAGTTCTGAAATTCTGAAGTATATGTGTACAGTTAATTAGTAAATACTCTATGTTCACTGCACTGGATATTTATTAAAATCAATATGGCTGCCATGCCTTCAGTCTTCATGCTATATATGCAGCCAACACGTTTTCAACATTTATCGGCTCATC
The DNA here is from genome assembly GCA_030220185.1 of Diploptera punctata. Lineage (NCBI taxonomy): Eukaryota > Metazoa > Arthropoda > Insecta > Blattodea > Blaberidae > Diploptera > Diploptera punctata. The sequence continues at coordinate 44,533 of JASPKZ010002928.1, forward strand.
ACAATTTAGGAACAAGATCACAAGACTCTTCTTTACTTTTGATACCACAACACAGGACCTGTCTGTACTCTGAATCTTACACAATATCTATGGCTAGAGCATGGAACTCACTTCCCAGTCATGTCAGGGACTGTCAATCGCTATCATTATTTAAATCCAAATTAACTGATATCTCAAGTTCGACACAATGAAAACATTAACTACATAACAACTATATAGAGCATTCTATTAATAATCATGTAGGGAGCTACTTACTTTATTTTATATCATTTTAATTTTATTATATTCTATGTTTTTGTTAGCATTAGCTAGTATTAGATCACATCATCATTGTATTTTGTTTAGTCTGTATTTTAATATCTTAAAATTGTAATATGTACGTAATTTTTGTATAATTTTACTATTCGCTGGTTGAGTGGAAGAGAAGGCCTTATGGCCTTAACTCTGCCAGCTAAAATAAATTATTATTATTATTATTATATGTAGTTAAATATCATAGAAAAAACATATTGAAATAACTGTTAGAAAAAAATGTAAAAATCATTATAAATGGTGGAAATAATTTAAAAAATGTAACCCTAAGAATAAAATTTGACATGAGTTGATGAAGGAATTTAAAAAGTCACGTCACATGTTGTAAAGAACAGCTGGGATAAGTGTTCTGGAGTTGACAATTTTTACATTAATCCAGTCTTATTACATTATTAATATTGGAACATTTCTGTAAAATGAATGTGTTACAATTTGCAGACATACTTGTTCTTGGAGTTGGAGATGCAACCAACAGTACAAGACTAAATAAGCAAGTTCTTTCTTATATGGTGAAAAATCGTATCAATATAGAGGTTCTTCCAACAGAGCAGGCTTGTGCTACATTTAACTTCTTAAATGCAGAGAGAAGGCACATAGCCGGAGCTTTAATTCCACCATTAGCACTCCGACCAACTGAAGAAGATATATTACTCACAAAAATAAAACAGAAAAAATTTTTGCTGACTCAGGATGATTAGATATTTGTTAGGAAAGTGTAGAACTTTTTAAATTGTTTGTTTCATGTTATGTTTTTCCCATCTTAGAGTATTGTTAATATAGATTTAGAGTCAATTGCAAAGACAAGAATTAAAAGTATATATTGCCTTAAGGCAGTGTTAATCAGTATACTGTACCTACATATACCCTGAAGCTTTATCTCACTTTTTGCAAAAGACCCAATTTAAATGTCTTGGTATAACTCAGGCATGGGGAGCTGTCAAATGAGGGGTAGTCATTCCACCTTTCATTGAACTCAAGACTGTTGTTATTGTCATCTCGGCATACCATGCTGTATCAGTGGCGGCACAACCTTACAACCTGAAACATATGCACTAATCCCTTCCATTCATACATACTTTAAGTGTATCTGTGCAAACGTTTGAAGGGCGAGTAGTGGACCACTGACACTAATTTATCTATGTCAGGCTGGATAGTACTTGTAGAGAGACATAATATTGAGACAAGGTTGTCATCGTTTAATCTGGGAAGTGTTTTTAGATTTGATATGATTTCTCAGCAATCAATTTTGAAATCCGGTAACTAGCACATACTGAATTTTCTGAAGGTGGTTGTCTGCTATCGTTTTGGAGTGTCTGCTGCTTTAGATTATTTAAAAATCCCATCCTGTCATCCCCTGTGTAAACAAAACATATAATGTCCTCTATGTCTATTATATTTAATTTATTAATTTGAATTCCATGCATGTTACCTAATGTACTTTAAAAGTATATATCATTAATATGTCCCTGTGAAAAATATAGTTATGTATTTCTAATCGTGTCTGTGCCTGTCCGTATTGATTTGCATGTGAAGATCTGAAATGCCATCGGATATTATAGTGTTTCACACGATGGAACTGTGTAGAACACAATAAACAAACAACATTCATGCCATTCTGAATGCAAAAATAATCATTTTTCCCAGCCCGTATTAAAATGATATCGGTGTTTAGAATTTGCCACGCTCATGCTGAATTGAATGCCACTGACTTTCACTGTGGATCTGCACCTCCAGTGCAAGTACAAATGAGTGGAATGGGTATCGGCGGGGAGGATTTGTTATGAGCTCTCGGAGTTCAAGCTGCCCATGCTTGGTATAACTGAACATTATACTGGCCATTAGACAACATGATGACATTCTTTTCCTTAAGAACTGAAAGAGAAGTTGTATAATGCTAATAACTATGGTAAGTTAAATGTACATTCAGATTTTAAAATTAAACTTGTTGCATAATCATATATTTTCTTATATTTGAAAAGAAAAATATACGCCTAGACTGGGGTTTGAACCCAGGATGTTTGACTCTCTATGTCAATGCTCTATCCAAGTGAGCTACCTAGTGACATAGAGAGTCAAAGGTCCTGTGTTCAAACCCCAGTCTAGGCATATATTTTTCTGTTCAAATATAATTTGTCCATCATTAAGATGTTTAAAAACGAATAATATGAACATATTTTTTCTTGTTCAATTTTAATTGTAATTAATAGGTCTTGGAAGTTATTTCCAACACATGGACTGCTTACTAGAGAAACACATTGTTCATAACATTCATGCTTTTTTTTAAAACCCAGGAGCTCCTGAATATAGATATCTAATTAAAATAAACACAAATGTGCAGTGTATCCACATTTACTTTCAACTTGGTTGGTCCCGCTTTTTTTTTCCTCCATATTTACGAGTAAAATAAAATAATAATAATTATGACTCACACCTAAATACATTTAATATAAAATTTTATGAATATTTGTTGCATTTAAGTAATGTCAACTTCCACAATGCCGAATAACTTAATTGGATTATCCATATTTTTCGATTTTCCATGCATATCTCGGTCCCAATTAACACAGATAATCAGGAGTTTGCTGTATTTAGAATAAACCTCATAGTGTCACTTCCTTTAAATGTTAAATTCTTCTGCTTAGTTAAGCACCACTTCTCCATCTGAGTCTTTTGGGAAACTAAATCATCATACAATGTAAGTAACCAAAGCAGTATTTATCAGTTCCTATTATATACTTGGGGGCATGCCATAGCGTAGTGGTTAAGGCACTGCGCTACAAGCCGTAAGGTCGAGGGTTCGAGTCCCGGTGGGGTCAGGATTTTTAAACTCACCCAAACCTTCTGGCAGCACTACGGCCCTGAGGTCGACTCAGCCTCTAATGGAAATGAGTACCCGAGGCTTGTTCTGGGGGTAAATGAGGCTGTCATGCAGGGCTGACAACCCAGCTGACATCAAGTGCCAATTGTCCAGAAAAAGTGGGGGCCTTAACCTCCTACTACCCTAAGGGCCTCCTGAGGCTTGTAGTGGGATAACTTTTTTTTTATTATATACTTAAATCATGAAATATTACATAATACTATTTTTGGAAGATTATTGTATAATTTAAAAAAAATATATTTATAGTAATTATTTTGCACTTTAACTTGTTATTTGCTGGTAATATCATGGCATACAATGTTATTTTCATGCAATGAATACTACATTAACATTTTATGGTGGATTGTTGTGTCATAGATTTTATGTAGTTTTTATATTATTGCAAAAGTTAAAAATGTATAATTTTTGTATATAGAGAAAGTTATTCATCTTCCTTTCATATTGTAATCCTGAAAGGACTGTTTACGATATTTGCATTTAAAATATAAATAAATATTTATTTTGAAATACTTAGTATTTATTTCATAGTAGATAGCCAATAAACACTACTATGTATTTTGTTGATTAATTATTATTCAAGACACATGTGTTCTAATTTTTTTGATTGCACTGTTATGTACCCAATGCATCTGTTGTTTTCTCCTTGTCCTATGCCCCCTCTCCCTTCATCTTTAGCCATAAGTGGATATCTAATTATTTTTTGATTTTCAGTTTTTGTTATCATAAGTATTGCCACGAGTGATTTCCAAATTATCGATAAATTCATGACTCACGAAGTGAGTGAATTTATCTAGAGAATTTGGAAATCAAGAGTGGCATTTATTAGTACTATTTAACGAATAAAATTAAGCTGTTTACTCACAAATCATTATTTAAATATAGTTCTTTTTAAAATATTTATATATTTAATGTAAATGGCGATGTTTGAAAACAAATGAGAAACGATTGGTATGCTTCATCTGCTCCTTTTGTTCATCACTGCAACTTACTTACTGGCACTATCGAACCCGTAAGTTCATGGCTGCGCGGACAACCAGATCATATTATTTATTGCCAAAGGAATGCAACATTGTAAGAATGCACTCTAGTGGAGAAAAAATGAAACACATCAAACTGTATATTAATTCATTTCTGATGTCCTATGACAATTATATTTTTCTAGAATGTTATTACCTGGGAAAAAATACATTTAAGAAAGTGCAAACAGTGGTTTCTTTTTTGGTGGTATAATCAATTGCTACAAATGTTTTTATATTAACTCCCGCATGCGCTACGTGTTGACATTCATGCACTATATATACAATCTGGTAGCCATATTTCTTATAGAGTCAAGTCATTGTAAAATAATGCTATGACCTATTCAGAATGTTAAAAGAGGTGCTTTCTTACTATGACTATTTAACTCATGTCGCAAATGGTAGTCAATGACCAATCACGTTTCAATGGATTCTATTTTACACCAATGACAGTCGTGTTTCACCTTGCTCTTTATCAATTTCTCTTTATCAGCTCCTGCTTTTGTAATAAAGAAAGCTCCTCCTTTTTTAATATTCTGAACAGGTTAGTCCATTATTTTTCTCCAACAAATGCATTGAATGTAGCAAATAATGAATAGATTCAGTGATTTTACTGAGTTGTTTATTGAAAATATAAATGATTAACCTATAATGTTGATTATAATAGTTTAGTGTGTTTCATTATTTCTCCACTAGAGTGCATTCTTACAATATTGCAATCCTATTTGGCAATAAATAATATGATCAAGTTGCAGTGAATGTACATAACCTCACATTTCTAATTTGTTTTCAAACATCGCCATTTACATTAATTATATATATATTTTAAAACACTGGTAACTATATTCAAATAATTATTTTTTAGTAAAGAGCTCAATTTTATTTGTTAAATAGTCCTAACGAATGCCACTCTTGATTTACAAATTATCTAGATAAATTGGAAATCACTCGTGGCATTACTTATGATAAACTTTAGTTGGTAAATTCTAGGCGAAACATGACTGTGATTGGTTGTAAATAAAAACAATTATTGAAATGTGATTGATCATTGACTCCCATTTGGGACATGAGTTAAATAGTCGTAATACTACAAATGATTTCCAAATTATCGATAAATTCACGAGTCACATGTGAATTTATCAAGAGGAATTGGAAATCAAGATTGGCATTTGTTAGGACTATGCAACAAATAAAATTAAGCTATATTTCAATTAATATTGGGAAGTAAACATTGAGGTCATATCATTAATAGTGAGTGGAGAACATATTAATAAAATTAAGCTGTTTACTCTAAAATCACTAATTAAATATAGTTACCAGTATTTTAAAAATATATATATATATATATAATTTAAACAGCGATGTTTGAAAACAAATCAGAAATGTGTGGTTATGTTCATTCACTGCTACTTGATCATATTTTTTATTGCCAAATAAGATAGCAATCAGTGATAACTCACCAAGATCACAATATTGTAAGAATGCACCCTAGTGGAGTAAAAATGAAACACATCAAACTGTATATTATAACCAACATTATAGGTTATTAATTAATTTTTTTAGGAAACAACTCAGTAAAATCATTATTTAAAAACACAATTATTGAACACACAATTATCAAATGTGTAGTTTGAAAGAATCTGTTCATTGTTTGCTATATTGAATGTATTTGTTGTAGAGTCAGTCACTGCAAAATAATGTTCTTACCTGTTCAGAATATTAAAGAGGAAGAGCTTTTTATTTTGGTAAACAGAATTTGATAAAGAGCGAGGTGAAACACGACTGTCACTGGTTGTAAAACAAAATTCATTGAAAAGTGATTGGTCATTGACTACCATTTGGGCATGCATGAGTTCGAAACTCCCACAAATTTTGATTTGATCCAGAGGTTCATCGGTCCAACGATAGAAGGAAGAAGAAAACTGCCAAGAAACGACATAACACCGGTCGACGAGAGGCTACTGATGATGGAGATAAACCCCCAAAACTGCAGTCTAGAAGAAAAAGGATATGAGGTGAGGTAATAAAAATATTAATTTAATTCTTATACTGCTGATTACACTGTGCAACATGAAATTTGTCCTTTTTATGAAAATAGGTGTATTAGGTAGACGTTTTAATGGTAAAAACGAATCTGTAATTAGATTTTGTCTATCACGTACCGTTTTTTCAGAAAACCCAAAGAAATATCTTTACGAATGTTATTTTAGTCTATTTGTGAAGGCACTAGAAAGAGGACAAGCTTTCATGCATCTCAAAAATAAATTCCCAAACCTAAGTGATGCAAAGATTAAGGAAGGAGTGTTTATTGGTCCACAAATAAGAGCAGTATTCCAGGATGAAGACTTTGAAAATAAACTATTGGAAGCGGAGAAAATGGCTTGGCTTGCATTTAAATCACTATGCACGAACTTCCTTGGGAATAAAAAAATCAGCAGACTATGAAGTAATTGTAAGTGAATTATTACACTACTTTCATGTTATGGGATGCAATGTCTTTGAAACTACATTTTCTGGGCTGTCATCTGGACTTCTTTCCAAAAAACCTTGGTGCTGTCAGCAATGAACATGGCAAGAGGTTTCACCAGGAAATATCAGCCTTTGAAAAACGATTCAGTGGAAGATGGAATGCAAGTATGCTTAGTGAATATTGCTGGTCAATCATCAGAGATAGCCCAGAAGCTGTCCATAAGCGCAAACGATCAACAAAGACATTTTAATTTATTCTTTGCAATTGTTATGTTTGTCATTATAACTAACTTGTACAATTAAAAAGTGTCATTACAAAAATTGATTGGTGATAGAAAATTTTGGATTTCAAAATTGAATTCAGCACATCTCAATTAGTTAAAATCACATAGTTTAATCTAAGGGACAGAAAAAAAAGTGTTAAGTACAAAACAACTTTTTTGTTGATTTATAGCAAATGTACAAAGTGTCATTAAAGAAAATTGGTGGGTGATAGAAAATTTTGGATTTGAGAAATGAATTCAGCATATCTCAATTAGTTAAAATCACATAGTTTCATCTAAAGGACAGAAAAAAAGTTTAAATTTGTTGCACAGTGTTATTGAGGACGAATGACATCTCAGGTACTGTTTTACATTTCTTAAAATTTTAACCTCAATATAGGACAAATAGTTGTCTTTGGTTGGGAAATAACAATATGTGCATTATAAAGAAGGGTATCAGAACAGTTGATATACAAACTTTAAGGTGCAATGGACAACAGGTACAGATGCTATAGTCATATGCATGAGCACTTCGGTTTCAGTGTACATATACTACTATGATTGTTATACTGTAATGTTTAACTATTTAACCATGGCTTTCTTCTCTTATCTATTCAGAAAGTAGCTACAAAGGGAGTTTTGTTTGTACAAAAACTACAATGGAAACCATGAATCCAGCAATAATAGTAAAAATATTAACAGATTTCTTCGGCATATCAGAGGCAACACAAAGCCAAATTGATCTTACTAAATTTTATCACATAACACGGAATTGTTTGAGGAGGACGTAATTGTGGAGGGGGTGCATACACTCGTCCATGATGTTTTATTATCGTCTGACAGTGACGAGGACACAGACTTGTACACTTTTGTCTCAACTAAACTGGAGCAATGTTATAGTTTTATTTCTCATCCATTGCACCTAAAACTTGGTTATTCTCTATTATTTCTTGTGTACTTTCAAATAGCGTCTAAGGCATTTTACATGTTACGACAACTGTTCATACCATTCCCTTGTCAGCAAAATTTGTAGGTACTTTCAAACCCAGATTTTAATTGTGATGCTAACAACCTGAGATATTAAAGAAATACTAGGATTACTTACCTACCATTGTCGTAAAAGAAATTTTTGTTGTCTGGTATATAAAATATGATACAATGTTACATAAGAAAGAAAAGAAATGTTATGGTAAGTTCTATATATAATTTTTTCCCTTTATAGTTTTCCTGATGCATACTTTTAAAGAATATACATGAAAATATTCTGTACCAATAGCAAAACTAAGGAAATATGGGGTCTCCTTTTTGTTTATATATTAAATTTGGGAATTTTTAACATTATGAGGTTCAATTAATAAGAATTAAATGAATCGTAATTTCTTCTTACCTCATACTTCTATGTTTTTTTAAACACAGCACTGCAGTATCGGCGACCCATTGTCGTCATCGTCAGCTGTTTTCACGACTGAAAAACTCTAATAAGAATAGTATAAATAGTACAGTGTACTTTTGGAATGCATGGATGAAAAATATGTTATCAGTATTCAAAATAATATCTTCATTAATAGTGAGTGGAGAACATATTTTTAATAACTCACCTCATACAATTTCAAATATATTTGATTTAAGACCATTGCTTTCGAATGAATTTTTCGTTCATCTTCAGTTTATTTTCATGACTCCAACTGAAGATGAATAAAAATTCATTCGAAACCAATAGTCTTAAATCAAATAAATTTGAAATTGTATGAGGTGAGTTATTAAAAATATGTTCTCCACTCACTATTAATGATATAACCTCATAATGTTTACTTCCCAAAATTAATTTTAATATAATGTCTTCATGTAAAGTCTGTCCATAGAATCTGTAGAGACACTGTTCGAAATAGGTCATTTGCACAAGAGGCGAGCAAAAATGCATGGTCAATGAGGCCGCAGTAGGAAGTGCAGGAGGGAGAACACATTACATGACAATACTCACTTTGCTGTAGAGCTTCAAGCAAGAAAGCTAATTGGAAAGCTGGCATAGCGGTTATGCAAAACTCGGTGGGATCGTAACTTCAGACTGACTATGACTTGGGAAAGTAAAAAGCGCATGTGCTCTGGCTCTGCCCTATCTCCACAAACATGATGTGCTTCTCTACAGATTCCATGGGCATAGAATAGGTGTAAGTTAATAATAAAGAATATTTCTTGATCACCCATTCAATACAGGGCATTAGTTAGACCTCTGTCCTGTACATTTTCTAATTAAATATATGTAGGAAATAACACTATGAGCTATATTCATGTAGGTAAAATTTGATCACTCACCTCATATTTTTCTTCTTATTTAACTATAAACTAGTTTCGGAACTTAGTTTCTGTTCCATCCTCAGTATCATCACGACCGTTGTTCTGTTGTCTTGAAGAGCCGAACGGAAACTAAGTTCCAAAACTAGTTTATAGTTAAAGAAGAAGAAAAATATGAGGTGAGTGATCAAATTTTACCTAAATAAACTATGAGGTTTATTTTTATTATATTTGAGTTGTATATTTTGACTCATCTCATATTTCTTGATTTTTATGCAGACTAGTTTTGTCGCTTCTGTGCGACATTCTTGATGCATTACAACTGTTGCCTTGTGGCTGTCCTTCCTGCAAGTTGATTTCTGCTTCCTCCGTTGGCTGACCGATGAACTTCCAAATCAATTTTTTTTTTCTCTTTCACCGGGAATTTCAAAATTTATGGTTTTCTTTTTATTCTTGCAGATGTAAATTTTCTCCCAAATTGTGAATTTGTTAAATTTCTCTGTTAAAAAAACACAGAATCGAAACTAAGGCAAAATTACTAAAAAAGTTACAGAAAAATTTAAGGAAGTCACAATTTGGGAGAAAATTTACATCTGCAAGAATAAAAAGAAAACCATAAATTTTGAAATTCCTGGTGAAAGAGAAAAAAAAATTGATTTGGAAGTTTGTCAGTCAGCCAACAGAGGGAGCAGAAATCAACTTGCAGGAAAGACAACCGTAAGGCAACAGTTGTAATGCATTGAGAATGTCACACAGAAGCGACGAAACTAGTTTGCATAAAAATGAAGAAATACAAGGTGAGTCAAAATATACATTTCAAATATAATTAAAATATTTTAATAAAAAATTATATAATTTTCATTGTTCCTGTCTCTATACAGTATAGTAATTATTGTGCATTATAGTTTCCTGATACAGAATTTAAAGCAAGATTTCTTCACAAATGAAAATATTCTCTACATGTAACAGAAAAAAGCCTTATATTGAAAATGATTTATTTCCAAATAAAACATGACCAATACATCAAGACGAAATACATAAATCTACTTTCATATACCATACATAAAATAAAAAAGAAATGTCCCTTAGTTAAAAAAAAATAAATATCAGATACAATTTCATTATTCTGTTTTACCTACTCTGATTTATATAGTATCCAATGTATATCCTACTTCTAACCTTAATCTAGAAAAAAAGTATTGGTATCACAGAAAATAAATAAAAAGAAAACAAATATTACCAAGGGTACATATGTAAATACCAAATAATGATCCAACTAATCTAAAATAAGATTAAAATTTTGATACTTTATATATGTGTTGATGGTTTAAAGAAAATTTAGCATTTCTGCTTCTAACACTATGTTCTTGACATTACTTTTTTTTTTAATGCTATAGATCTGATAGCATGCCAACTCATGATACAACATTGAAATGTAGCAATACTTCAAAATGTATTTTTTTTAAATCTAACCTACCCTAAATTAAACCTGAGTTCTTTGAATTTAATAAAAATCTATAATTTATTTCTGACATCAGTTTGGAGTAGTCTCTCAAGAGATGTGCATATTCTTCATATGTTTATAGATTATCAACTATAAGAGAAAGAAGGGAAGCAAATAAATCAGAAATTGATAAAAAATCATATTACAATAGAATCTTCCTAACATTAAAGTATAATTATAATTAATAAAATTATACCAAATGAACCTACAAAAATATATAACTACAACTACCTGAAGGATAAGGTATAAGAGATGGCAGTGATGGAAGGACAATTTTATGAAGATAAGAAATATTTCTACTTATATTTTACTTGCTGTATAAATATACACAATACAAGGTGATAAAAAGATTGGCAGACATGAAATTGTTAAGAGATATACTATTGAGAAACCATGTATTGAATTTCTCATTTTATGAGCTATCAAACTTTTGATATAAGCCTATTGTAATAGTAATTACGTTAAAAATAAATAAAAACGTCTTTTACTATACAATTTTGTAATGGATTCTTTTGTCTTAAGAAAATATAGCACATAATAATTATATTTTAATATTACCATTTACTTAAATAGACTGCAAAAAAAAACATTCAAGCTTTTATTGTATCCATGATACAAAATACCAAAAATAAGTACACATCAACTACAAATTGGTTGTGAAAAACATACTTTTTCAGTAACTTGTCCAATAAGGGCATTAATATTATATGGTATGCATACATAATATAAGCATGAGAGAACTTCAGGCAAAAGTATGTTTCCATTTTTCAAATCTAAAAATGTAATACATAAGATATTTTAATATTGTGGATTTGGAATTGAAATAACTGTAGAATCAACAATGACCTTTTTTCCATATCATTGAATATTCTTATCACCTATACAATATCATAATTTATATTAATTTCATGGTGCAATATAGAAACAGAAAATTGTCATTATAGCAGTCTTTGATATATAGCATACAATAAAAACGTGCATAGGGACCAATAATTTATTTAACTGAAAAGAGAAGGAGCATATGAAAAAAAAATTGTAAAATTTAAAATACACTTTCTGTAATGAAATAAAAAGCATTAATTACTTTTAGAGCAAACTCAATTATAAACCTTCATCATACCAAGTGGAAAACTAATGTTGCCATATAATTGTTGTAAGGAAAGCTAGAAGCTTATAGCTTCACAAAATTGTTTATAAACACTTGCGACACAACTAAGATACATTTGAATGCAGGCTTTCACGGCCGGTAATCATAATGTTGTGTGATTCCGGGTTCTGTGGCCGTGGTCCATAGTTGGTGTTGATACCAGACGTTTCGCCCTCAACTGCGGAGGGCATCTTCAGTGGCGAGTGCTTCTAGGCGTGTTTCCTGGTCGGAAGATCTACTTAGAGTGTAGATCTTCCGACCAGGAAACACGCCTAGAAGCACTCGCCACTGAAGATGCCCTCCGCAGTTGAGGGCGAAACGTCTGGTATCAACACCAACTATGGACCACGGCCACAGAACCCGGAATCACACAACATTAAGATACATTTGTTCATAAAATTTAAATACGAGTATAGAATTAAAATTGCTGAGGGGTGCAGCTGCACCCTCACTTGGTGTTCCGTGTGACTAATTTAATATTATAATAGTCAATTATCAATTAACAAAACTAAAATTATGGCATTTCATGGGAAGGACCCCATACAAAGTAAAATCTGTTTCCAGAATACAATTTTAGAAAGAACTAATCTATTTAAATATCTTGGATATTATCTCTCTATCTGGGATGAAAAGGATATCCCCGAAAAAATTACTAGTTATAATAAAAGTTTGGGAATTGTTAATCAAGTTATGAAGCCATCCCTCGTACAAAAAACACCAGATTACATTTACATAACACTTTGGCTAGACCAGTGTTGACCTATGGTAGTGAAGCATGGACACTAAAAAGACAACATGAAAGCAGAATAACGGCTTGTGAAATGAGATTCATGCGCAGAACAGTGGGTTGCACCAGATGGGATCGGGAAAGGAACACCGATATCTTAAAAGAATTGAAGACGCCAATCTTGGAATATATTAAACAGTACTAACTAAATTGGAAACACCATCTTCAAAGAATGAGTTCAAATCGGATCCCCAAAGCTGTTTATAATTATACACCAAGAGGACGAAGATCTCTGGGCTGTCCTATGAAACACTGGAGGGAAATTTTTCTATAGGATCGTAACAGGCCTTGGCCTAATACTTGGAAGGAAGAAGAAGAAGAAGATAGTTATTTAATATTATAATACTTTTATAGCAACGTAAGCATTGAAGATGCTCAAGATCGTAGGCTTTAGAAGTTTGGCACATGGTAGCAGCTGTAAAAACCTGAAGATTGATAGATAGACAATACTTTTATGTGTTAGCACTTTTTATGCTGCTAAGTTTATTATGTTGATATAATTGTAAAAGTAGTATTCAAATGTATCAGATTTTATATAAACCATTTGTTGAGCTTAATCCTTATTGAAGAAGACATCTAAAACTAATTTTGTACACTTAATTGTGCAGTTCTCTTGTCTTCGTTCAATAATATGCCAAGAAAAGTTAAACAAATCAAAAAGTTTATAAGTTATAATGTGAAAGTTATCTTCAAGAAGTGATGATACTCTTTTATACAAGATGAATCTGAACATTAGACAGTGATGATGATTCAGTCAGTTCAGAAGTAGAAGATAATGTTGAAGAGGATGATCCTGTTGCTGTAATTTTTGAAGAAAGTGACTCTGAAGAAGGTAATGAGTTTGAAATGTAAAAACCAACACACAGTAAAGATGAAGTCAAATTACAGTAAACAATATTGATGTCAGAAACAGGATATTTTATGTAAGCCATCTGCTTTTACAAAGACAACCTCATCCTAGATTGTACATTCCTTAGAAAATAAATCTATGATCCTCTTGTGGTCTGAACACCATGACAATCACTGGCAAAGAAAATGAACAGTTCACGTCCTATATTATCTTGGACTACAATATGACAAAAGGATGTGTGGATGTAATGTACAAGATGTGAATCCCCAATTGTAAGATTTGGCGCATGGCAAAAGGAGAAAGTTTCTATTAGAACTTAGGGCACAGAAACTTGTCAAATATTATGCTAGAGTGAGAATGACGAATGCTGCTAAACTATTCTCGAACAAAAGGACAGCAATGAAAGAATTCTTTGGAGAAGAAATTAGTTTGATTTCAACAACGATTCAAAGGATAACAAATCCCCAGCAAGCACAATGCAAGTATTGTTTCAGAAAGAAAGACAAAAAGTGCAGAACAAAATTGAAAAGTGCTGTCATTCGTATGTAGAGATCATTCAGTGAACAAAACAGTGAAGATTTGCAACAATTGTGCTGCCTGAACTTACAAAATTTTAACCAAGAAATTGTTTGTTTTTCATGAAAATGGTATTGTTCTATTTTGTTTGCAACATTGTGTTTCATATATTTGACTTGTTTGTTGCCATTTTCCAATTAATATGCTGATAACTGAAAGAAACATAAATATGAAACTGTCAAAATTTCAAGCAGAACTATACATGAAACATTAAAGAACAAAACAAGAAGAGAGATACTAGATTGAAGTTTTACAAAACATTGGCAGTTCTGCATTACATTATGGGAGTGAAACTTAGGTAATGACAAAAAAATTACGAAGTAGAATAAAAAGCATAGAAATGAATTTCCTTAGAACAAAAGGCTGCACAAAGTTGGATAGGACAAAGAATGAAGATATAAGAACAGAGTGAATGATAAAATCAAAGAATTAGAGATAAATGGTTTAGACATGTAGAAAGAATGAATGTAACAAGATTACCAAAAGTAGCATTTAACTACAAGCCAAGAGGTTCAAGGAATGTAGAAAGGCCAGTGAAAAGATGGACAGAACAACTGTGAGGCGGAACAGGCAATTTATTTAGTCCGTGAAGTGAAGAAGAATTATGCTGATAGAAAGCACTATAATTCAACTTTAAAATCTTCTTCTTTGCAGCTTATGTGGACATTCAAGATTAAAAGAAAGAGATATAGAAAAGAGAGAAATGAACACTTCAGCCTCGAATACTCTAATACCACCAGGGTCGAAGAAAACAAGAGGTCAGGCAAGGGAGACTGGATAGGAAAATGTTCAAATTCTTTCAATTAGCAAATTCATATGCAAACTAATATGTAATAACATGCAATAAAACATTTGTTTGAGTGTAGTGGAATAAAACTCTATATTATGTTTTCCTTTGGGGTGTACTTGCACCTCAGCTGGTATTCCATGTATAATTTTGATACCAGGTATGACGAAGGTTTAGAATAGTAAGGTGAATATAAATACAGTGAAACCTCGATAAATTTTGCTTTTTTTTTACAATATCCTGCATAATAAGCGTTTTTTATCTGGTCATGTCAAATATACGACTTGTCTATTGCACTCAAATCATGCATAATACACTTTCCTCATGTAGTTTCTCAATTCATTTTCAGCAATATTTAATTTGAATGTAAGCTTATATTTCCTTGACATCACTTATTTCCAATCAAAATATGAGTTTCAGGTAGACATTATGGATCAATAATAATCTCTTCCCCCATGAGGACACTTCCCTAATCTAATGAACAATATTTAATTGAACTTTTATAGGAAAAAATCACTGAGGTTCAATTTAAGATTAAATTAAAATGTTTCATACCTCACCTCATATCCAGTCTTCTAATTAGACCGCGGTTTCATCTTCAGTAATTTCTCGGTCCACCAATAGAGGGAAGAAGTTCTTCTGATCGACATAACATCAGTCTATGAGAAATTACTGAAGATGAAGCTACCAAGGCTTTGAAACCGCAGTCTGATTAGAAGACTGGATATGAGGTGAGGTATGAAGCATTTTAATTTAATATTAATTAATATTTCAACATTATCAGGTTCATTTTAATAAATTTAATTCAGTCAATACCATCTTACCTCAATTTTGGTAGAATTCTTGAGAATATGTTTCAGTATGCCTGCATACTATCATCACCTCTTTCTGACTGTTGAATTGTCGATCCTATGTAGATCTATGAACTTCCAAATCAAATCCTTTTCCCCAGGAATTTCAAAATTCATGACTGTTCTTTTATTCTACAGATCAAATTCCTTCTTGTTTTACCTATGTATTGTCTATCCAATGGATCTGTGCCCCCATAAGATATGCAAACAAAAGCCTACTTCCTTTTCTGTCTCGGTAAATCATTTCCCTCCCTGAATTCCTATCTCTCATCTCTCTCTTGCACTTGCACTCCAGTGTTGTCAACTGAACTCCAAACTTGAATTATTCAATATTCAAGAGCCATGACACTGGGGGAAGTTTGGCAATATCCCTACTTGATGACTGCTGTTTGACATAGTGGGAGGGAAGTACGGTGAAATGGTGTGAGTGCTGATGTGTACTTTTCTAAGAATTAGTGCTATAAGGGCACATATCTGTTGGTCCATGTATACATCTTTTCACAATCTGCACTTCTATCTGGCAAATTCCTGATTTTTTTTCTGCCTTCGTCAAATATTTAATTTCTTGGTTTTAAGTTTATTTAGGTTATAATCATTTTTTTGGTGCAAACTTGATACTGAATTTGTTTTATTGTATGCCCAAAGATAGGTAAATTTTCTGTATTTCTTATCAATTTCTTTTTCTATCAATATTAATATTAGGCCTCACATATGAAAAGAAAATTAAAGTTAAAATGAGAGAATTTTAACTAGTTCTTATGCCATGGTTTCATTCTTTCATCAATCCCGGTGGACTAAGTTATAATGTTTGTCTCCGATTCTAAGGTTCAAGGCTTCAAATCTGGCCTGGTCGATGGATTTTTAAAGAAAAAAAAAAAAAAGAGAAATAAACCCATGTTGTAGATTTATAACAATAAAAGAATCTCAAACCTTTGGGGAGGGGGGGGAAAGACCTCAGAATTAAATTTGCTTCCCTGGATTTGATCTGCCATGAATAATTAAAAAGTGATATTAAATAAAAATACTACTGGTACCTACTTTTTTATGTTATATTTTTAATTAACGGGACACGCCGTAGCATAGTGGTTAAGGCACTGCGCTACAAGCCAGAAGGTCGAGGGTTCAAGTCCCGGTGGGGTCAGGATTTTTAAACTGACCCAAACCTTCTGGCGGCACTATGGCCCTGGGGTCGACTCAGCCTCTAACTGAAACAAGTACCAGATGCTTGTTCGGGGGTAAAGCCGGCCGTCATGCAGGGCTGACATATTAAGTGCCGATTGTGCAGAAAAAGTGGGAGCCTTAACATCCTACTACCCGAAGGGCCTCCTGAGGCCTGTAGTGGGATTACTGAAAATTTTAAATTAAAACTTTCCAGAATTGGATATTATTTTGTTTCAGAAAGAAAAATTACATTCAAACTGGGAGTCGAATCCTGGATTTCTGACTCTGCACGTCAGTGTGATAACCATTATGCCATTCGAACTTCCAATAGGAATTTTTATTTGAAGAGAAAAATTTTCGCTCAGACCGAGACTCAAACCCGGGACCTTTGGCTTTCTAGGCCAATGCTCTACCATCTTATGTTATATCAAAATAATAAGCTTTACCACTTACAAGTAATGTTTAAATTGAACTTTTATAGGAAGGAATCACTATGAGGTTTAATTTAAGATTAAATTAAATGTTTCATACCTCTCTTCTAAGTAGACCACGGTTTCAAATCCTTGGTGGCTTCATCTTCAGTACCTGCTTGTTTACTGATGTTATGTTGATCAAAAGAACTACTTCTTCCCTCTGTTGGTGGACCTATAAACCTCCGGATCCAGTCAGAACTTATGAACTTCAAAATTCCCGCGGATTCTGACTGGATCCAGAGGTTTATTGGTTCACCAACAGAGGGAAGAAGTAGTTCTGATCGACATAACATCAGTCAACAAGCGGGTACTGAAGATGAAGCCACCAAGGATTTGAAACTAAATTTACTTAGAAGACTGGGTATGAAACATTTAATTCATATCTTTTACGTCTTTTGGGCTAAATGGCCATGGTCTGGTTATATTAACATTCAATGTTTCGTCTACTACTGCAGTAGACATCCTCAGGAGATTCTGCATGGTTTATGACCTCCTAACTATTAAACTGTCAGCTGCAGACTGGCTGTGCATTGGAAATCGTGCCCTTATTTATAATTGAGTCTTGTGTGTTGATGTTTTCTGTACAGTCTATTACTTTGGAGCTATTTTTTGACTGGTTGTCACTGGCATAAGTCATAGGTTTTATTCTCGTGTTATATAATGCCAGGATCCAAATTTTATTAATCTTCATGGTTTCTTCTTTCTTGTTACAGGAATTTTTGTGTTTGTAAATTTCTATAGCTTCTCTGTGAAGTCTGGTGTAGTAATGTTGTTTTGGACAAAATTTGTGTTTCTTCAAATTTTATGGCATGTTCTTTGTTATTCACTAAATACTCCAGTACAGACGATTTTTCAGTTTGTTTCAACCTACAATTTCTCTTGTGTTCTTGTACTTATCATCCGTTTTGTAGTTCCTATGTACACTTCACCACAACTACATGGAATACGATATATACCAGCAGTACTTAAAGGTTCTTGTTTATCTTTTGCTGGATTTAATGCATTGCTAATTTTATGTGTAGGCTTGTAGATAATCTGCATCCTATTTTTTTTTCCAGAATTCATCCTATTTTGTCTGTTATAGATTTAACATAAGGTAGAAAAACCTTACCTTCTATTTTTTCCATAGTTAGTTCCATGTTTTTTTAGAATTTACTGCACGACAGAAATCAGTTTTGCTATATCCGTTTGCTTGAAAGGCTTCTTGAAGATATTGTGGTTCAGAAATCCCTGTTTGCTCGGTCAACCAGAGTTTTTTCACCTGCAGTGAAAGTCTACAATTTTACATATCAATCTTTAATGTTTAAATTCTCAATAAAAATACTTTGAATAGAAGTTGTCAGATGGCATTATTTATAGAAATGGTTATCAGCCTTCGAATGAAAGGAGAATGGTATAAGTGGAAAGAAGTTTGATGTTCCTATTGGAGATTTCGAATAGCATAACAGTTATCACGCTGACATACAGAGTGAGAGATCTGGGATTTGACTTGTGGTTCAAACATAATTTTTTTTCTAAAATAAGATACCACCTACTACTTATCTCTCTCATACATGCAGACACTTTCTTCATTGTAAGTAATTTATAGGAAACATTGGTGCATTAATTACCATTTGTGCATTCAAGTAAATGTTGTGTATATGAATGGTACAATGTGTGTAAAAAAAATGATCTGCAAATTTGAAAATTCTACAAAAGCAATAGGTTATTCTTAATCAAATTCAATTTAATAGGAAATTCATTCTCTGCATTAATAGCCTTATTAAATATTGTAATTCAATAATTTCAGCTGAGAGTTCTGGCAGAAGCTAGAAAATAAAAGTAAAATGCAGGAAACTCAAGGAGTGTTTAGTGGCTTTGTCAGTCTCAAAGTGCTACCATGCCTATTTGTGGGGCTATCCTTCAAGAAAATGTATATGAAATAGCACAGAAATCAAACTTTAAATTTTTTGTCTTAGGCCTAATACCATGATTACTTTCTTTTTCTTGATCCCACTATAGGCCATGGGAGACCCTTGGGGTAATAGGAGATTAAGGCTCCCACTTTTTGTAGACAATTGGCACTTGATGTCAGCCAGGTTGTCAATCCTGCCTGATGGCCGCCTTTACCTCCAGAACAAGCACATGGTACTCATTTCCATTAAAGGCTGAGTAGATCACAGGGCCATAGTGCCACCAGAAGGTTTGAGTCAGTTTAAAAATCCTGACCCCACCAGGATTCAAACTCTTGACATTGCTAGTGTTTTGCATACCATGATTACACCATTTATTTCTTTTCATATGCAATGTCATGAGGGATTTCCAATTTATCTAGAGGATCTGGAAATCAAGAGTGGCATTTGTTAGGACTATGTAACGAATAAAATAAAACTGTTTACTCAAAAATCATTATTTAAATATAGTTACTGGTATTTTAAAATGTTTATATATTTAATGTAAACGGCGATGTTTGAAAACAAATCAGAAATGTGAGGTTATGTACTTATATTCACTGCAACTTGATCATATTTATTGTCAAATAGGATCGCAATATTGTAAGAATGCACCCTAGTGGAAAAATAATGAAACATATCAAACTGTATATTATAATGAACATTATAGATTAATTAATTTTTTAGCAAACAACTCGATAAAATCACAGAATCTGTTCATTATTTGCCATATTCAATGGATTTGTTGGAGAAAAATAATGCTCTGACCTGTTCAGAATATTAAAAAGGAGGAGCTTTCTTCATCACAAAAGCAGGAGCTGATAAAGAGAGAGATGAAACATGACTGTCATTGGTTGTAAAACAAAATTCATTGAAACATGATTGGTCATTGACTACTATTTTGGGCATGATCCATTTAATATGTGGCCCTGCTTAATATACAGTTTTCCCATTATTCATGAATAACATTTTAAAGAGGTTTCACTGTAATTTTATTGGAAGATAGGAAAATAATCCATATAATATTTCTAAAAAAAAGTATATTATTATATAAATAACACGTAAATCTTATTTTTATGATACAAGCAGCAGAGTAACAAATGGATTATTCAAATATTCTTTTTTACTTCATATATTAAACTCAGTTACAATTATGAATGGTTGATGGGAAAAGTATCAAAATGATTAGGAGAGGTTATCCCTTCACCTATAAAATACTTAAAGTCAAGAAATGGAGCAAAATTTTCTAAAAAAATGGCTGTACAGTTTCATAAATATTAACTACATGGATTTCTAAGCTCCATAATTATGAGTTTTGTGTATATTTTTTGCTACATAAATATAACAGTGTTATTCATCCATTTTATTTCCAGAAAATCATCATTCATGCAAGTGTTAGCCCATGTGACCTGTTACAGTCTCAAAGAGGAATTTTCCATGGACATCACAGCGATCATTTGCCTTGATGATAGTAATGAAGCATAGCTTTTGGGATTCTGTGAGATGGTATTTGTTGAAGATGGGGAAATAATATATATAAATGAATGTAAGCGCATGTCTCATAACACCTGCAGCAATTTCAACCGAATTTGGTACATATATAAATTATGACCTGGAAAAGTGGCTGTAAGAGAGAAAATACTTCCAGCACCCCTAGGGGATTATGAAAAATGGTTAACAACCTACATATGTTTCTGTATAACTCAATACCTGAAGCAATATCAATGAAATAATTTGAAAACTCTGATATTAGTGACAAATTCATATTTCTTGGAGTCGCTAAGTTAATTGGTGGCAGTCCTGATGACATTTAAACCCAAATTTGAACCCTAGCACCTGTAAGAGGGGTGAGAAGGAGTGAAAACTAAAATGACAAAAAAGATTAGTGTCTAAAAAATAGTTTTTATGGTTGCTAAGTTGATTGTTGACAATCCAGATGGAATTTAAGTCCAAATTTGAAACTAGAACTCCTATTAGGAATGAAGGGTAAAAAATAAGATGTCAAAAGTAGTCTGAAATTAGTGTCAAATACATAGTTATTGGGGTAGCTAAGTTGATTGGTGACAATCT
Organism: Diploptera punctata; assembly: GCA_030220185.1. Lineage (NCBI taxonomy): Eukaryota > Metazoa > Arthropoda > Insecta > Blattodea > Blaberidae > Diploptera > Diploptera punctata. The sequence goes on from JASPKZ010002928.1 coordinate 65,900, forward strand.
AGACATTTAAGCCCATATTTGACCTCTAGCACCCTTAAGGGAGAAGGGATGAAAAAAAAAATTCATAAGTGGTTGATATGTTTCTGAATAGTAGACAAATAAGTTGCAATCTTCTAAGGGTTCTATAGAGGATATGAAACCTTTAGCATCCCTAAGATTGGGGGGGGGGGGGGGGGAAACAAAATAAATTTAATCTGAAAGATGAAATAATTTGAAAACTCTGACATTAGTGTTGAATTCATATTTTTTGGAGCCGCTGAGTTAATAAGTTATTTAGGGTTGTTATGCTGATTGGTCACAGTCCCGATGACACTGAAGCCTAAGTTTGACTCTTGCATCCCAAAGGGGGAGGCAAGATGGGGTGTAATAAAATGATAATAGCGAGTGAGATGAGTCTCAAATCCATAGTTTTCGGGGTTTTTAAACTGATTGGTAAATGTGCAGATGTCACACATGCCCAAGTTTGACCCTTCGCACATCTTAGGGGAGGGGGGTGAGAAGGGATGAAAAATAATATATCCAAAATTAGTGTCTAATTTACAGATTATGGATCAGAATTATTTGAAGGATTTCATTATTCTGAATTCAAATTTGAAATAAAAAAGATATATATATATATATATACACACCAGCACATTATTATTGTGTTCCTTGAAGTTATACTGAAAAAAAAAAGTTCTGTAAGTATTATTTTGGTTGTGAAATAGGAGATAAAGATAAATCATGACAGATCCAATTATGATTTGATTTTTTAGAAGAGAAAAAAGTTTATAACTGAGAGTTGGTGATAAAAACATCGGTAATGAAGAAGTCTGATAAACAAAAAACTATTAATCTTTGAAAGGAAGATCTTACGGAGAATTTTTGGACCAATTAGAGAAAGCGATGGCATATGGTGTATACAAATGAACTCTGAATTAAATAATCTAATACAAAATAAAAATATAATAATCCACATTAAAGCTCAAAGACTGCGCTTGTTTTAGATATATAAATAGAAGGCAGGAAGACAAGTTTGTAAGAAGAATATACAAATGGAAACCAATATGCACAAGAACAGCTGGACGCCCAAAATACAGATGGTAGGATGATGTTATAAAAGATATATTAGAAATGAAAGTTGGAAATTGGCCAGTCTGTATCCAGAATAGATCTAGGTGGTGAAACATTTTTGATGAGGCCAAAACTTCAATGAGGTTGTAGTCGCCTACTGAAGAAAAAGAATATTTAGAATCATGAGATTCAGTTTCTTTCTTAATGGGCATTGTATTACGTTATGCTTAATATCATTATGTTATTGGATTCAAACTGTGAGATTAAATCAGGTATTAGATTACAGAACTTAGCCAATAATCTGATGCCAGCAATCCATCTGCTTGGCTATGTTATAATTCTGCTGCTAGTATCACAGTGTTAAACTCTTAAGAGTGGATTGGAGGAACAAGGTCTAAATCATGATCACAAATTTTCAATTTTTTGTAGTAGTTATGAAAAAAAAATGAACTGTGGTTGTAGTTTAGACTCTGTGTCTGCAATCCACTATTACTCTTCATGTTCCTGCAAAAATACATCATATTCTACTTATAATAAACATATTTACATTAAATTAAATTAAAATGAACATATTAATTAAAACTGAGGGTAGAGAGCTATTTTTCTTAATAATACATCATATAACAATCCATAAATTATACAAAGTAGCATCAATAAGTAATCACAATTTCTTTTTCAAAATATTTAATATGTATGGAAAAGTTAAATTCTTTTAATTATTTTAAGCTAAACTTCAAGCTTTTAAGGTGACTCTGGTAGCAGTGAGGTTATATGGATATCAAAATGTTCTGCATAAGTAAAGAAAACATGATATTTTGTAGTTTTTTCAATTTACAACACATTCAGTCGATCATAGAAACAAAGTCTAAGCCAAGACTGCAGTTTTATAGTATTTCATAATTTTCATAACTACAAAAAAATCCAGAAAATCCATAGATATGTTACAAAACTATGGTCAAGATCCAGTCCTTATTTTTACAATTGATAATCATGAATTTCAAGTTTATGCACATGGTGTAAAAGCAATAAAAATTGTGAAACTGCAGCCGTGGTTCAGAATTTGTTTCTGCAATCAACTAAATGAAATGTAGACAATTTCTCACAATGTGACACCAAAGGGATGTAATAACAAGGAAGTAAAGAAAATGAAATGAGAGCAAAAAAACAGTTAAAATACTTTCACTGCTTATACCAACATTTATGTACACTTTAAAAATAATGGATTCTTTCAATGATGGTATACAAGTCATTATTTTATTTAATTGCTGCTACAATCAAGGTATGTTGACTTGCCTTGTTATAGAAGACATTACAACAATTTTAGTCCTGCACAATTGAGCTGAATTATCATGTTCTGAATTTCTTCGTTGCTCAAAAGAATTGAAAATCAGATAATGATAGATCTAGATTATAGAGCAGATACTCGAGTACATCCTATATAAATACCTTTTTTTTTTACATACCGATAACGTTTCAATAAGAAAATGAGGATAAGTATTTTTGTAAAATTATCAATGAGTCATACTTTAATTTCAATGACAGAAATTGGTTATCTGCAAACAACTATACTAAAATTGTATCATGATGGAAAAAAAGTGTCAATTGACTCACTTTGTTAAAAATAGATAGGCCTATATGTAGTTTATTTTTTTACATATATAAAATATTTTGCAAGAAGTTGTGTTACTTATTGACTCCTCTAATATTATATTTCTGCAATGCAATATCACACAATCTGCTTGGATCAGCATTTGACTAAACACAATTGGAGCCATAACTAAAAGATATAATTAAGAATGCTGTTCTTGATCTAATAATAATTTTGCATTTCTAAATAAATATAAGATATTTAACTTTATAGGAATTAATCACTATGAGGTTTAATTTATGATAAAATCAAATGTTTCTTACCTCTCCTCATATAAATCTTCTAAGTAGATCGCGATTTCGAGACCATAATGTTCTTATCTTCAGTAAATCTTGGCGACTGATGTTATGTCGATCGGAAGAAACACTTCTTCTTCCCTCTGTTGGTGGACCGATGAACTGACCTGATCCAGAGGTCCACCAACAGAGGGAAGAAGAAGAAGTGTTTCTTCCGATCGACATAACATCAGTCGCCAAGATTGTACTGAAGATGAGACCATTTGGTCTCGAAATCACAATCTACTTAGAAGATTTATATGAGGAGAGGTAGGAAACATTTGATTTTATAGAAAATATAAGATAATTGATTCATATGGGCAATAAGTAAAATTCTCAGAATTATTAATAATTTGACACTTGGTTAAACTATCAATATTTTCTGTTAATTTATGACTTCTAATTTCTTAACTGTTTTAAGAGGATTTGTAGAAAAGCTTCTATTCAAAAGTTAATCCTATGACCATGGGATGATTTAGAATAAGTCTAATTAATAACCTAAAAATGGACAATATTAATTCCTTCCTAGTATCTACCCATGTTTCTCATATACATGAACACACACTATCAACAACAATTTTCCTTTTTATAACAGTTACTAGTTTTAACTGATATGTACCGATACTATTTTCAAAAGACTATAAAATCTCATCATTAAGGTCAAAACTATTATACGGCATAAAGTCACACACAACATTAACATATGGACACCATTGTTGTATTTAGGCTAAGATCCTACTCTTTACATTCATTGCGGAGATGTGTAACAGAAGTCAGAAAACCAACTATGAACACCTCTAACAAATCTGTAATTTTTTAATATGCCATTACTAATTACAGTACCTAGCTATAATAACTATGTTTCCAAACACACACAAACGATACTGATGCATATGAAGTGTTAGGTGCAAATATGAGGAGTGGGGAAATCATTCAAGTTTCTCCCAACCTTGCATGATTGTCAACATTAATTTTGGTGCATATAAAAAATTATCTGTGAGATAAGATGGGTGGTTTACTGGTATCTTTTAAACATAAGGCAACAACACTACTTTTTCTCTCTTAAAACGTAAGTACTTAGATACCAACTTTAAAATAATGTGCGAGGTATCCTTCAAACTCAAAGGTTACTTTCTATTTATAAATTAATGAATAAAAATAATTGTTTAATGTTATATTTAGTTTTAAGCTTCATTGCTTAAAAGTAATGTAAAATTCTCGTTAAAAATACTTTGAATAGAAGTCGTCTGATGGCGTTGTTAATAACTCTAGCTAATCTGCATTCGGATGTAAGAGACTTGTATAAGTGGAAAGAAATGTTAGCATTTGTGCCGTGTCTAGAATGGTGTAGTTGGGCTGCATACCAACGTACAGAGTGGCAGAGGTCTGTGGTTTGATTCCCGGTTCAGACATTTTTTCTTAAAAAATGTTGTATATCCTATAGAGTTCACTGTTAATTTGAAGAATTGATATTCTTAATTAAGTATGCAACTTTGTATGAAAATTATAGAGAAATAAGTACTGGCTTAAATTAAGGAAGTAAGATTTTTTTATTGATGACTTCCACAAAATATTTTACCATCATTACTATTCATCTCCTGACTAATATATAGATAAAAAAAATATATATATATAGTGAAACACATTAAAAAACCATTCCCATTTAGCAATCACCTTCTTCAATGACTAATTCTTTTTTAGCCATGAAGATTAAATCCTATAAAATGAATATCTTTTCCTAACCTGCCATAAATGGGATTTTTTCTCACTTTTATCTATTAATTAGTGCCCACTATGATACAATTATAACACTATATATTCATATATTAGAGCAGAGCATCAGAAACCTCATTCGGCAGACAAGCAGAGAGTCTGAAAGCCGGCAGTGTGGAATGAGCCACACTACTCTAGCTGTATCACAGCATTTATTTCATGGGTCCATCGGTGAGCAGCATATTGCTGTAGCATATGTCCTATATTTGAGAACAATTGGATTGGTGTGATTTATAATAACATTTTTTTTTAGTTCAATGCCACCTGTTTGTCATTTGACATTTCAGGTATTCTCTCCTGGCATTGGCGTATTGTAACCCACTTCTGAGGTTGGGGCACCTGGAAGGTGGGGTTATGCTGCCCCCAATGATAAGATGGGTGTTGACGATGGGTAATAATGCACTAAGAGAGGCCTTAAACCTAAACTTAATCTAATGAGGTGAATATGATATTGATGATAATGATGGCAAGATGATGTTCGGTGACCGTTGGGCCTTAATGTATCCTGACATTTGTCTTACAGGTGAGGAAAAACCCCTAAAAAAAACCTCACCCGTGAAACTTATCCGAGCGGGGATCGAACCCAGATCCGCTGCGTGACAAGGCAGCACGCTACCTCGAGACCACAGCGGTGGACTATAATAACATTACACATGTTTATATAACTTGTTCAATTGTAATCACAATATATGGCATTTGCAGCTAGGCTGTGCAGCTCTGCAATTCTTGTGTTTATCGGAGCCGAAAAGATAATTACAATACATATTGTATGTATATCATACATAAATTTATGTGTTATTTTTTATTGTAGTTAATTATACCCACTTTAACTGCTAATAGTCATATTTGGTTTTTATTGAAAATCTGGGATACAATCTTCAAAAATGTACCTTAGTGTGCTTTATATTTTATAGCTTAATCTAGCAATTCAAGTCATCTTTGAAATCATGGGTTAGAGAGAATATACCAAAGAGATATTCAGATTAGACAATATAAAATATGTATCATAAACTAATTAATTTAATGTAGACCTACAGCTAGAATATACAATACACTACAATATAAAAACAAAAATCCTTTGCATTACCTGCTATACAACTCAACACTGTCCCCATGCTAGCCAAGCAAACTTGTTATGTTGCATTGCACAATAGAAACCACATACATTAGAAATCATAATGTTACATACACATGTTTAATGTTTACATAAAATTAGTGAAGAGTTTAGAAAAAGAGAGGCTCATACTGATTTAAAACATTTTTGCTGATTTACTTGGATGATACAGAATTTTACAAAGATTTTCATTTTGCTTCATTCATACATTAGTAACAGATTGCATGCAAGTCAATCACATTAACAAAATACAGAACTACATATTAACAAATTAAATATATGGGTTATAACATTGTAAAATCATAATTCATGGTTGGAAGATTACTGGGTAAACAATCTTTTTATCTGAAGTGACTGTAACATTTGGTAAATGAAGCTAATACCAATGGAGAATAGTTCTTACAGACAGCATAATTTAAACACATGAAGGCTTTTCTCACAAGATACTAAAGAACATGCAAAATAATTTATATTAAATTACAATAAAGTTATTAGTAGAACACACTATGGTCCCTTCAACTTTCTGCAATTACTATATATCGAAGCCTGCAAATAATAACAAGTTTTGGCCTTCTCAATAAGTTCTTCTCATTTCTATATTGTCATAGTGCTGATCAAGTCTTAATTTAGTAATTTTTTGTCATTAATTAATACCTGTCCACCGCTGTGGTCTCGAGATAGCATGCTGCCTTGTCACGCAGCGGGCCCAGGTTCGATTCCCGGTTGGGGCAGTTTTTCTGGGTGAGGTTTTTATCGGGGTTTTTCCTCACCTGTAAGACAAATGTCAGGAAAACTTTAAGGTCCAAACGGTCCCCGAAGTGTGGAAAGCAATGGGAAGCTACCACACCTACAATTCCCTAGTAAAGCTACAAGCATAGCATGAAAATGCTATGATTGCAGTGTAAGACCTGCCTTCGGGCAGAATTACTATGGATGGAATTAATTCCTAGGTATGTTTAACTTTTTGATCCTTCATTATTAAATTTACTCATTCAAATCAAACCACAGAGAAACCTTCTTAGGTTTATCAGCTTCATTTGCCAATAAAGAAGGCCTAAAGCCACACGTGGATCTATTGTTTGCTCAGTAACTGCAATTTGATGTATTTTACAAAATGCTGATAAAGGTAATCATGTGAAAGTCAATATAAAGCATAAATATTTTTTATAATAAATAAATATAATAAAGTTTTGACCTAAGGAGTTTTCAAAACCATCCCTTTCATCATGTGCAAAAGCATGAATTTTCGTTATAAGCAATAAACAGAATGTAATTTTTATTATTAATTTAACACTTTTCACTGAAGGACAAATATTATTTGAAGAGAAAATTATATTGTATTTTTCATTTCGAATGAATAGAATGTTTTATTGTTAATATCATGCTTCTCATTAAAGGACAAATTATATTTGAAGAGACAAACTGTACACTCAGACTGCAATTTGAACCCAGAAAACATCGAAAGAAGCCTTGCTGGATTTATAAGTAGTGTTTAAATTCCCAATAAATGTCTTCTTAAAAAAGAAGCTGCCATTTGCATGGTAGAGCAAATGCTTGTAGCTTACGGCGATCAGAAATTAACAATGTATAAGAGAAAAATTTGCATTTAAATTGGAGTGCCCAGATAGCTCAGCTGTAGAGCATTGACCTAGAAAGCCAAAGGTCCTGGGTTAAAACCCTAGTCTGAGCATACAATTTTTCTCTTCAATATAAAGTTG